>OX235274.1:20711906-20750123 GCA_944472155.2 Trichobilharzia szidati | reverse complement strand
ATTGGCTGCTGTCATGCTTCGCAGACTGTACAAAATACGTGAAGGATTGATTCGCGAAGAGCAGGCTGGGTTTCGTTCAGGTCGTGGGTGCATTGATCATGCGTTCACACTTCGTCAGTTGTTGGAACACCGCCACACGTATTGCAGGCCAACGATCGTTGTGTTTCTTGATATTAGGGATGCCTTCGATTCGTTGGACAGAACTGTGCTCTGGAACTGTCTGTTAGAGAGAGGTGTACCTGAGAAATTTGTGAACATCTTGAAAGCCCTATACAGAAACACCTCAGGTATAGTGAGGGCATACAACCAACTATCATCACTGTTCCCAACAAACAGTGGGTTAGACAGGGTTGCCCAATCTCTCCATTTCTTTTTAACTTTGTCATCGATGACATTCTGGAGTCAGCTCTAAAGGATGTGCGTGAAGGTGGTGTAGATCTGCTACCTGGAGATTGACTTTTCGACCTCGAGTATGCAGACGATATTGTCTTACTGTGCGATAGCATGCAGGCTGCCCAAATCGCACTTAATCAGTTGGCGATCAGTGTCTGGAAGTATGGTATGCGCTTTGCACCGTCTAAGTGCAAAGTGCTGTTACAAGATTGGCAGGAGCCTGTACCTGCAATCACTCTTGCAGGTGAACCGCTTGAAGTTGTTGACAAGTTTGTGTATCTGGGTATTTGTGTGAGTGCTGGCGGAGGGGTGACGGATGAGATTTCCAACCGTATAATGAAGGCTAGGATGGCATACATCAACTTGTGCCACCTCTGGCGCCGTCGCGATGTTAGCCTGGCTGTCAAAGGTCGGGTATACAATGCTTCGGTGCGGGCTGCGCTGCTCTACGCCTGTGAAATCTGGCCTCTCCGAGCTGAGGATGTGCGGCAACTCTGCGTGTTCGATCATCGCTGTCTCCGCAGGATTGCTTGCGTTCGATGGCATCATCGCGTGAGTAATTCTGAGGTTCGACGGCGTGTGTTAGGACACAGTGGAGATCACCATTCATTGAGTGTCGTAATCTGGAAACACCGGCTCCGGTGGCTTGGACATGTGCT
The DNA here is from genome assembly GCA_944472155.2 of Trichobilharzia szidati. Lineage (NCBI taxonomy): Eukaryota > Metazoa > Platyhelminthes > Trematoda > Strigeidida > Schistosomatidae > Trichobilharzia > Trichobilharzia szidati. The sequence goes on along the minus strand of OX235274.1, from coordinate 20,749,071 downwards.
GCGAATGTCATCGTGGAGGCTTCCGTACAGGTCTCTGTTCGCTAGTCCAGAGACGGGATGGAAAAGGAGGAGGGGTGGTCAGCCCATGACGTGGCGTCGTGGGATGAAGGATATTTGTGCTAGATTAGCATCGGTTGGTGTGTCACGACTCTCTGGTTGGGGTCCGCAAGATAGCTCGAATCGATGGCTCAAAACGTTGTCGGATATAGCCAAGAATCGTAATCAATGGCGAACGTGTTGCAATTTCCTTCTTTCTTCCCTTCCTGATGATGGTTAGCGAATAATGTTTGAACTTGTTAAACATGACTGTTTTTCCTTCCAGATGAAGTTCTTTATCCGTTTTTTCACTTATATTTTTACTTTTAATCTATGTTGTTTTATTATTATTGTGTGGCGCATCTTTCTTGGTGCCATATTGTACCAAGTTTTTCTGCGTTTAAATAAAGTAAAATAAAAAAGAGTTCTCTATTCACGCAGATCCCTCTACATGTGACATTAGACATCATCTGCCAACACTCTGATCTTCTTCCTTTACCAAAACTGGATTTTAAGCAGCTTCTCATGTTATGTACTAATGATATACAATTCCAGTTTGACAACAAAATGTATCGCCGGGTTGACGCAGTGGCGATGGGGAGTCCAATGGGTCCGATATTAGCTGATATTTTTATGGCCAGTCTAGAATAGACAAAGCTCAAGTCTGCAGTTGACAAAACAACAGTCCTCTATAGATGCGTTGATGACACATTCATTGTATGCAATGATTTGAGCCACGCTTCGTCTCTGTTAGACTCTTTCAACAATCTATACAAAAGCATCACTTCCACGATGAAGATGATGAAATATTCCATTTATTTGAAGTAAAGTTGGAGAAAAAATACGACGGGACACTTGAAAGATCTGTATATCGTAAGGACACATGGAGTGGTCTTTACTTGAATTTCAACACTTTATTTTTCGCTTGACTTTCTTAAGAGATATGCTTTCTTGATCTTCTGAGTTCTGCTCCCTGTATTACATCATCAACTTCTCATTTGAACTCGTGTGCACCAAAATTTTGATCTTCTCCTATCTAAGTACGTAACTATTACTAATTTTCTTTTGTTACCACCCTTAGAACACAACTGTTAATCGATTTTTTTCAAGAACCTTCTCCCTGACAAGATATATGCATGTCGTAACACTTTAGACACCTTGTAAATCGCACCGCCTTATTTCACCATGACGCTCTGCTAATGGACAAATGTTTGTTAAAATTGAGCACTTTTTATTTAATTACAGAATTCAGGTTGTATGTAGCTGATGACAACCGACGAAATAAAATGGATCCAGATTATTCTGCACCAATGTTTATTCTTTCTTTGTTCAAATTTATAAAAGGAAGTCATTGTATAGAATTTATGAAATTTGTTTGATGATTGGCTAATAATGCAGTCTCATCGATCTGTCCATCCTGTTTCATCTGAACCTGAAGGGATGTCATTGAATGCTCATATCCTAGCTGAGACTAAGCGCTGGGCTACTTCGTCATTTTCTGCCCCAAGCGACATTCTCACTCAGTTGTCTTGTCAATTCAAAAATCCCTATATACGCTCGGTTTATTTCCACGTGACTCAACTCAAACCATTTTCTTAAATGGTCGAAAGATGTTAACGCCAAACGTTCTATGAATGATTCACAAAATGTACTTACCATGCCAGAGTGATCACATTGGTCTCATCCAATTTTGTGCCCCACAGTGTAGCTTCACCACCAATGACTAATGATGCCTGCTCGTCTGAGCCTGTAAAAGACGTGATAATGATTATTATCATCACAGGAACCTGATAGACTGAGTGACGATTACTGTCAGTCACTTCTTATATATGGATCAGAAACATGCGATGCGCAACGAGAAACTCTGAGAACAAACCAATCAAGAATCTGTTGTGCAACAAATATTTAAGAGAAAACAACACTGATACACCACACACTGACGAGACCATTGGGTGAAATTTTATTCCTGGCCACAGCAGTTTCATCCGTATGAAAAAGGGAATACTCTCCTCCATTACATATCCATTTGCAAGTAATCAAACACTTCAACCCTTATCTATGCTCCAACTACAATACTTACCACTTTATCTCAATTCTAAACATGACGTTCTTCTACCACATGATCAGACAGTGTCAGAATAAATGAGATTTGTGTCGAAGGTGGGAGAAATTAAAACAATGTGAAACTGTCGTGGAAAATTTGGATCGGACTCACAAGAATAGAAGAAACGCCATTTTCAAAGTATATTCTATGCCTAACTGGCATGTATCACCTAAAACCTATTCGAGGCGCATACATACTTTATCGGATTTAGTTGCACTACTGAGCAATGGCTTTTGAGGATGTGCTTCTTCAGTGTTTATGAATCTGCAATTCAACAACCCAGCTCACATAATACAACAACAATAAAAAAACATCAAACTGACCTACATATACTTTTCATTGTTTTTGAATTCCTAAACGTAAGAATCCTTAGTTGTTGTTAATATTACCTCATACTGTGCAATTTCTAATAACCGGACGGTTCACACTGTCAGATGACAATTAAGCTCAAAATTAAGCAAATCCAATAGACAGTGTCAACATTTGAGTTTGGTTAATGACACTATTCCTGTCAAACCATGCGGTAAATCAACTAACCTCCAAATTCTCTGATGTCTTGTTCGTAGTACTTTATCCAATCATATTCATTATGTAGATCAGTTAAATCCCAATCACCAGAAACTATGACGTTGAATTTGTTTTCAATAGCTTTTCTGGCACATTCTTTCCAGTCGAATCTGTGCAAGACAAGAATGACTGTGTTTTCGTCACCCTGTTAGATGGAATCAAACATTTATGCAATTACTGGTTGTTTGTTGAACGAATACAAATATCTTATAATGAAAGAAATTTACGATCAGATGATAATCTAGATAATGAGAGACACCTTATTCTAAGGACGAGAGATTTCGATAAAACGATGATTATAAGGAGGGATTTCTTAACTATCCAAGACGTCTAAAGCCTATCTTTGGGGAGGTGTTAGGTGTTTGTATATGTTTAATAAAAAAATAAATATTCGGATCGTTTTCCGACAACTGAAATATGCAATCAACTCGCTACTGTTCTATTTTCAACTCTAAGGTATTTGAATTTCTGGAAAAAGTATGTCATTCCTGGATTCGTCACTTCAGAGTAACCAATGTCTTACTTGTGATCCTTGGAGTTGGCGCTGACTGATTTCTTATAATCAAGATTGCAGCGCGATCGCCAAGCTAGATAAAGACTTATAAAATGGGCAATGAGAACTTGGTTTTCCTCAATCTGAAAATAAAGGTAGGCAGAACACTTGTCATCCTTGACAGTAATGTCTTCAGTAAATTAGCACACTTTAACAGCTATCCTAACTCCATATCAATCAATTTCCACGTAATATTACAGCAGATTGAACAAACTGCCTTGTTAATACTAATGACAGTCAAGTCAATACATCGGAGCATTTCTATATGTTTAAAATGAAGTTTAAGTGAGCTACTAAAATTTGGTTTCAAGAATCCTCTAGAATCAGAAAACATGCAGTTAGACGTTATTTCTTATTATAGCTTGATCCCATACACTATTTTGGCACAACCATAGACTTTTCAGCACGAGTTAGCTATTGGTAGTCGTAATGTAACAGGTCAACCATTGATATCAAATGTACGTCAAGCGGTGATTCAAACTTGTCCTCGTGCATGGTTGGCAAGTGTCCTGACCACTGTGCCACCGACGCATAATAGTGAAGAACATGAAGCGTATTTCATCTTCTTTGAGTCTCGTCGACAAAATGCATCCTCACTCCACTGAATAATATCACAACCAGTGGGACTAAGACTAAGGCATTAACACGTGGTGTCATCTAAGATCTTAAGTGTCTTAGAAAACCAAATGAAGGGGTTCACTAGGTAGGAGATGTGAAATATTTCAAAAGATGAAACTATCTCTGGTGGCTTACTAATTTATGTGCCACAATGGAACCAAATAACTCAACTCAGCGAGTGTAACGCGAAGATTTTAGGGTCAAGTGCAACGGTTAATTTATTCTGTTTGAGTCAGTCAAGTTTAGAGAACATGAGAATTTAACCTGATTTATCGTACTTAACAGTTTGTATAGTTTTCTCGAGAAAATATTAGTTTATATGGAGTTTAAGCAGCACTGACTGATGCCAGACTCGTGATGAGGCGTCTGCTAGCGCTGTCTGCACACAGTGTGACACTTGTGCTACCAACTCAAATTCCGGATGGGTTCTTGTCCGTCACTGTCTGCATGTGCCTGTAGACGTCCTCATTCTGAGTTGTTTTTATGTCAGATCACTGTATAACTGCAATTTCTCTTTTTTTGATGTGGACCTTTTAGTCACATTCTTTCAGGAGATCAGTGTGCAGCTCATGAACGCTTTCTATGTTACCAGTATTACCATGATTAAAACACTCTCAGTGCCCTTGGTGTCGTCTGAGTGGCTGGACTAGATTACTAACTCTACAGCTGTGAATTTGAAGATTTCAATTCCAATTCACCTGTGATCACAGATTCCTAACAGTGTCATAACACACCTGGTTCAATCTGTGTTCTGAGCAACCTCAGACAGCGTGAGAACACTTTGTGTCCTCATGCTTATCCTCGAAAGGTGAAACTTCGGTTGAGTGGGCTAGTGAAGGCTTCCACCTACAGACGCGGTTCAACCTAGAAATCTTCTTCTCTTTTCCAGCAAGAAATGAGTTTAATTTTCAAATTTTTCTGTACATCAAAGTTATCGTAGCGATGGGCTGAATTTTTAAAGAGTGAGGTTTCCAGCCTAACAGTCAACCTATCTCTTTTTAAAGGTTAAGGAGTGGTTGATAAGGCAGAGAACGAGTTAACCTCTCACAGTTGATCATCGAGTTAGCATCCATGAAACTAAGCGACATCGGAAAAGACCAATAGATATAATACAACACCAATAACAGGAATATGAGAAATATTCCCACCATTGGGATCATGATATGAGAAAGAGTCAACGTGAACAAACAATGCTATAAACTTATGCTAATACTCTAAACTATTTATGAACCGTAAGCGTTTACTGAACCGCAATCCACACTGTGAAATAAACACATCTGGTAGTGTCGTGTGTGTGTGTGTGTGGATAAAACAATTTCTACTAAACACATCTCCCAACACTTACCTGATATCCGTAATCTAAAACATCTTCATATAAAATAGGTGTAATCGAAGGATTTCGATCAGCAACACTTTTGACAATGTCGACAACTTTCGACACGTAATAATTTACTAACTGGAAAAAATCATCAGAGAATCCCATTTTTTGCATGAATTCGACTATTTCTGGATTCCCAATCCTAAAGGAAAGAACACACAGAAACAAACTAAGTTTGATTTTCCCATGTTCTTTGTCAGTGTTCAAATGAACTGTCGTCAACATTTGACCGAATAGTACTAAAATATTTGGGCGCCGAGTGAGAAGTAGACATTTGTAAAAAATTATATTTGTAAAATCTCAGCGATATTGAAATAAGTAATTCCAACGTTTCGTTCGGCAATCTCGTCCGAACTTCTTCAGGGAAATTAACCAAAATTAACATAACAGAGGTTTCTATACATAAAAGGCACATCTTTTTGTTTTTCAAACTTTGTCCAATCATGATTCATAAACACAAGTATTAACACGTATAATAAACAAAACTGTATGAGCATTGATCAAAATTTGATCTCGGACTTACAAATATTGGTCTACCTTTGTTAAACACTTTAAACAGAGTGTGCATGCGTGTGTGTGTAAACAGTTGTAAAACATTTCTTAACGTCTCCATAGGAAGATATATACAGTCAGGAATTTGACCAAGTATTATTATTTTCTATAGTTTGGTTTGTAAGGATTAGTTATGTTTTACGAGTTGATCACGGACTGATATCAGTTAGAGAACCATTGAAAACCAGGGAGTACTGGACAGCTGCTGTTTCATCCTAGCTTTGGGAATCATCGGCAGTACGCACCCACTGGGATTCGAACCCAGGACCTTCCGGTTACAAGGCAAGCTCGTATACCATTCAGCCATTGGGACCCGATTCAATGGCTCATGAATTCTAGCTTCTACCAATTCGTGATTTTAGCGCGCCCCCAACTATTGTCGTTGGTGGGACATCCATCCACACACGTGACTTCTAATTGCACTTCACTGGTCACGACTTCTCACTAGAACTACAGGAAGCTCCAACCTGTAGCAAGTCACTAGCCAGCATCAGAATTTTTTACAAAGGTAGACCAATATTTGTAAGTCCGAGGTCAAATTTTGATCAATGCTCATACAGTTTTGTTTATTATACGTGTTAATACTTGTGTTTATGAATCATGATTGGACAAAGTTTGAAAAACAAAAAGATGTGCCTTTTATGTATAGAAACCTCTGTTATGTTAATTTTGGTTAATTTCCCTGAAGAAGTTCGGACGAGATTGCCGAACGAAACGTTGGAATTACTTATTTCAATATCGCTGAGATTTTACAAATATAATTTTTTACAAATGTCTTCTTTGTCAGTGATTGGTAGAAACCGAATTTTCTATCAAAATAGTTATCCAAATCACTGACTGTTAGCTTGCATTATTGCAGAAAATGAATTCACGATTTTAACGTTTATTTTCGAAAGAACAGCAGTGTGCAGACGAAGCGGAGAACCGTAGTCGGATACACGGTGGAGCATTCATGATTCAGAACGCCTTAAAAATCGTAAAGAAGACTTGGTTGCCCATTTTAATCTTGGAATCGCTTTGACAGCTAACCACCTCTGAGTGCTCATATCATACTATTTTGTAGAGAACTAATAGAGTAAGCAGAATCACCTACAGATGTATCATTTCTTCACTTCATATTTGTGACTGTATGAGTGAAATGCAAATTATACAAGAACTTTAGTTCAGGACTTTTCGTTTGACTCTTCGGAAGGAGGAGAATAAAATCGATGAGTACAGACAGAAATACTCAGTGTTTCGTGAAAGTGTTGACAGTGAGCAGAAGAAAAAATCCTCTACTATGAGAAGCCATCAACTATAGTTCATGACAACAATAATATTAATAATGGCTTTATTCCAAACAGCAATTCTGATACAGTGTGGAATGTTTGCAGCATGTAGTACAGCATGTATTACATCTGATTCTCTCTCTACACAGTGCAAGTCGAAATATTAGACCAGGGTGTTCACATTGGTAATATTGTTCAAAAGAACGTGATATTAAGATTGAAGTAGAAATTTTAAGTACAAAATATTAATGATGGAAAGGATTAGAAGTGCCGTTTACTTATTTCGTGTTTCTCAGTAAATTAGTAGTGCCATACCTTACACTTTTATCATTACATAAAATGCATGTGTGGAATGATGTATTGTGCAGCTTTTATACTTAGTCGTCCGAGCTTAAAGTTTTCTGTAGTTGCTAACGGTTCTACCTGATAAACGCAGAGGGAGAATTATCGATAGAGAAACCACGAAAAGTCCAATAAGATAATATTTGCTAATTTCTTATATCAGTCCATGTGTTGATCTACAGCTGCACTAACAAGTGGGTTTAGTGACACCCCACTCACCCTACTGACAACTTTCAGTACCCTTCGCAGTGTGACAAAGTCTTCCTTAAGTAGCCCAGGAGATATTAAGGGGGATAAACAAGGAATTGTAGGTAGGAAACACAAATCATCAAACTTTGAAGGTAAGGACTGAGTAGTTTCAGACTCTCTCAACTTCTTTACGTAGAAAGTTGAACGAAATATCTTTCTACAAACTAACTTGATATAGAAAGATCAAGGAAGATTGAAGGAAAGACACAATGCAAGGTTTTTAACATCCGACTTAGTTTCAACTTCTGTGAAATCTACGATACTAGAATCATGGAAACGAACTAGTTCATGTAAGTCGTGCTAGTGTCTGAAAGTGAAGTGACATCCTCTTAGTGAAGTCGTGTATGACATTCAGCTAACAAATAATGTGGCATAATTCTCTTCTGCAGTTCAGTTGTAAATTATGCCATCAACAGGAATGAAATGTGCTACAATCTATTTATGATATTAGATGGAAGGATGTCATATCAATAAGTTAGTTAAGGTGATACCGTCAAATCTTCCTCAATGGCTGACAGGTCTTGATCAATAAGTAGTATGGATATGAATCACCCATCTTCATGCCTAATTTATCATTCTGATTATGTGTATCTTATGAGATAAAATATGTTTATGTTTTATTGAAACTCTCGACGGTTTCATCAGGGATATGTGTAACTGAAGATTTCAAATGAAACATTGATGACTCACAACTGCCACCAACACTAACGCCGTTTCATTTGATTCGAAACATGCTGACAAATGATCTGCAATTATTCACACATTCACATGCAAATTGTTTAGTTCAGATTCCCTTACTTCACACCAGTTCACTGTGACCTTTATTCAAACAGTTTTATTGAAGGCTGATACAAAACCCTGCATACACTGTTCACGATGTGTAACACATTCAGGCTAATAATCAATCTTCATGACTTATCATGACTCAGAGGTGATTGGACAAGAATTGTACAGACAAACTGTACGCTTTCTATATACCTTTATTATTTTAATTCCAACTACTTTCCTTAAGCGGTTTTGGAAATGTCCGACGAACAAAACATGAGAATCATTCATTTCAACTTGGCTGAGATTCAAACAAATATAAATTTTAAGTAGTGATAAAATGTGCTAGATGAGACGAATTCAACCTGTTGACATCCGAAGCAAGAGAAAGTTTTCCGTCAGAATATTCTGTAAATTTCGGGATGTTTTAACATTTCCCCTCAATAAAATGTGACATTGAATATGCGTAAACTCACCAACAGGTGACATATATCCCATTGCCTCCGAGATGAATGTAGTTATCATGAAATCGACTGGTGACTTCTGTAAACAGATTCTTCAAAAACTCAAATGTAGAATCATTGGCTGGATTCAGTGGACCAAATCGTCCAGTTGGATCAGAGTCGTAATAACACTTTGTTAGTAAGTCTGGATATGCTTTTCCTCATGACAATGTATGCGCTGCAAGGAAGTATTGTGACAACCAGTGAAGATCACTTTGACAGCTTTTAGAGGGACAATATTACTTAGATAAAAAATGGCGTGGCTGTTCATCAGTCAACACTCCATACAACTCACCATTTGAAATCAATTGTTATTTCGTTTCCTGTGATTACACACGAACTGCACTCCTTCACTCAACGATAATCCCTGCGTCTTAAAATACAGTGATCAAGCACTTGAAAGCCCTACTGACACTTCAAATAATGATATTCAAGCTATTCTTAATCAAGTTTTTTGATTTACGTGACGCGACTGAAATAGAATAAATGGAACCATAAACCCGCAATGATTTGAAATAAGCCATGGTCTTTTCCTCAAAGAGAAGCTGGCTGGCTGGATTCAACATAGAACTTGGCACCGAAGTGCAGCAGTTCGAGTTGCCACGTTCCAAATAGCACACAAAGGTAGACAAGAAAATGAGTGAAGAGAATCAATAGAGTTTTGACAAGTATAAGAGTGAAACAGAATGAGTAATGGTAGAAAGGAATATGAAAGATTACAGAGGCTGAATACATCTGCGCCATTGACAACGATTTTGAGCCATGTCACCTATTGTCTCCAGCCATTGATTCTTAGAGTCCCGAGGGCCCCAACCTGGAAGTCTGCATCTCCCTACCTGACTCAGTTTAACTGTCAGGGATTTCATGGATTGATGCCATGTTTTTGTTTGGCCACCACTTACTCTTTTCCAACCCGCACCTATATCAGCTAGTAATGCCCGTTCGTCGGGGGAGGCGATGGTTAGACATGCGCAGCACGTGACCTGGCCATCTCAATCTATGTAACTTTATAGCCTCTTCGATTGATTTTCCCTCTTTGCTCAACACTCTACGCCTAACGTCAACATTACTTACCTTATTATACCACCTAACGCGAGAAAGAGATCGTAAACATCTGTGGTCAAAAACAGACAATCTCTTCATGTCTTCAACTCGTATTGGCCATGTTTCAGAGCATAGAGAAGGACGGAGTGAACTGCTGAGCAGTACACACGTCCCTTGATTGATAGCCGGATGTCACGCCTACGCCAGAGACGGTGTAAGTTAACGAAAGCAGCCCGAGCTTTTTGGATCCATGCTGAGATTTCGTCACCAATCAATCCGTTGGTGCTGATACCACTTCCCAAATAGGTGAAGTGGTCAACATGTTCTATCACTTCACTCCCTATCACTAAGCTAGAAGTTGACGTAGTCCAGTCCTGTAGCAGCATCTTACATTTTACAGGGGCGAATCGCATGCCAAACATATGAAGATTGCTGCTCAAGGTGTTCAGAAGACTCTGCATTTTCTCAGCATCCTCCCCTAACAGGACTATGTCATCTGCGTATTCTAAGTCCATAAGACTATTCCCTGGTAACAAGTCGATTCCTAAGTCTTTAACTTCAGTTAAGGATACTTCCATTAGCATATCTATGATGAAGTTAAACAGAAAAAGGGAAAGTGGACATCCTTGACGGACACCACTGGTTGTTATCAATTCAGATGACAATTCCCCATAAGCCCTTACACAGCTACGTGGGTTTGAGTAGAGTGCCTTGATTAGTGCAATGTACTTTCTTGGCACTCCCTTCACAGTCGAACATTGCCATAGTACCTCTCTATCCACGGAGTCGAAGGCCGCCTTCAGGTCAAGAAATATGGCAATTGTTGGACGCCTAAAAGTGTGTCTATGTTCTAGGATCTGTCGGAGAGTGAAGATATGATCTATGCACCCTCTACCTGGCCTAAAGCCTGCTTGATTTTCCCTCGTTTGTTCCTCCCGAGTTCTGCTTAGTCTGTGTATGATTACTGAGCCTAGGATTTTAGAGACTATGTTCGTCAGGCTGATTCCTCTATGATTATCACATGAGGACTTGTCTCCCTTCTTGAATATTGGTATAATAAGTGACTTACCCCAGTCTGATGGAACCGTCTCTGATTCCCAGACGTTACCTAGTACCTTAGTTAAACTATATACTAGTTTGTCACCCTCATATTTAAACACCTCCGGAATAATTCCGTCGGGTCCTGCCGCTTTGCCTCCTCTCAGATTACAGATAGCTTATGTGACCCCACTTACACACGACGGGCCAGTGTCTATATCCCATTCGGGTGTGTGCTGGATGGCGGGGAGCTCAGTGTGGCTGTAGGCAAGTTAAATTGTTCCTCAAAGTGTTCCTCAAAGAGAAGCGATAAAGCCTGTAGTCAAATATGAAACTGTCAGGCAATTCAGCACTAATGTGCTTCATCACCTCACTGAGTTAACATACCTGAAAATATAATATCATGAAAAATCCGCATTACAGTTTCAAACCTAGTGCCTCTGCCTAACTCATGGTCCTATGTTGCATTTGCGGCATTATTTCGAGAACAATAACACACTGACTCAAATATTTACATAATTTCATTTCATGTGGACACAATGGGTGGATAATTACAGCATACCAAATGTCTTCAAACTTATTTACCTGGAGTATCAAATTCTGGAATGATCCGGACTCCACGGAGACGAGCGTATTCCAATAAATCAGACACCTCGATTTCATCATATGTACACTTTTGTGGATGATATGCACCCTGTTGATATTGAGACGAGTATCAGAATTAATAAACAGCTGAAAATTGTCTCAGCTTACCTTATTGGACAGTTCTGGATAGGTGACTGAGACAAAGGGAAACGATTCGTCATCTGTGATGTGCCAATGAAAGACATTCATTTTAACCATAGCCATGATATCCTGAAAACAGAAAATACTATGCTGAATGTCACATATCCTACTATTAAATTCCGAATAGTTTCAACTGGAATGAAATTACTTCCAGTATCTAAGAGTATTCCACGATGTGAGAATAATGGTTCATCTTCCACAGAACCCTTAAATATCATATTCTAGATGAAATATATTGATGAAGTCAAGTTATCAACAAGAAACAGAACGCACTCCTCCAAATTCTTCCTTGTACACCATCTGAAGTACAGTTTCAAGGGCACGTAGTGCACCCCAAACCTCTTTCGAACTTATCGAGATTTCTGTATCCTCAATGTTCACGTTATCTGCAAAGTGGTGTATGAAATGCTTGTTGTGTTGTGACTCACATGATTCGTTCATGATATGACTCGGCCACAGTTTATCTGCATTTTCGTCACATCCATACATGATTTCAATTTTCAGTTTGTTTATGATACATTTCGCTTTGCTTTCCTGAGCAACTGGCGGGTGCTGTGATGAAAGACGGAGTTGAAATCTTGTCAGTGCGTCTATGAGTATAAAGCACGTTGGGTAGTTGTGTTCGTAGGTGAGTGTGTGCACCAGGTTGCAGGCTGTTGAAGCTTTGTTGTAAACTGTTGGTTTTGGGAATATAGCGAGAGTGTGCCGACTTGCATTATTCAGGAGTAACACAACCACGAACAACGCAGAATAACAGATCATGATTATGTTTTGTTTCTCAGCAGTGTATTTCTCACTCGAATCTCATCAAGTTTTATACTGATTGTGAATTGGATTTTGAACTCATTCGACATCTGATGAGAAAAATATCATCCAACCAAATCAGCGTATCACCTAACGGTTTGTTTCTGGGTTGTGTTTTACTGGAATTTAGATAATTATAATGATTTTTGTAAATAATTTTTGGGAAATACAAACGTTATGATGATTGAACGTGAGTCAGTGTGTACTGTCATATAAAGTGGAAATTTCTAACTTAGGATATTCGTGTTCTGTATATATAAGTATTAGACAGTGACCATCCAACTTCCACGGAATCACTTTATTTCAGCGAACTATGGAGTAACTGCAGAAAGTATGTGCTTTCTAGTAATGGCTAGTCTTGTTGTATCTTTCACTGAACCAGAATAAAAATAGGGCCTAAACTGCATGAGTTAAATTATGACTGGACAAATTTCTGCTCGACTCGAAGATGATTAAGGTTTTTGTACTTTTATTTTGGTGTGTTTCCCCGACCAGGTTTGGACGCTGTTTGGCACTTTTCTTCGATCTGATAACACATACGACCCCAGATATCATAGTTCGACTACAATGATTAGGTAAGTTTCTGAAAGCTCCTCTCGACATTATTGTGACGTTGAGGCTTCTAAACATATGGTTCTACAGAACATTTTGTTTAAAATCAAGACTTTTTTGATTCAACTGCTGTCACCAGCAGGTGGATGTTTCGTAAAGTACAGATTAAGTTGTCACATTAGTACTTTCCATCTAGTGAGGTTGGTATAGTGTGAAATGTCAACGACACAACCTGTTATATACAACTGGTTAATATGTGCCAAATCTGGAGCTTGGTTTACCCAAACTTTCAGTAATTGACTGGTTGTGATTTGCCTTGCTTTCGCACAGCAGATTGTTCCCATATTCTCATTTGTGTTAGTGCTTGAGTAATTTTATAATTGTGATATTTTAATGTATTTTTTCATCATGACTTACCACACTGAATGCTGAAATCGACTTTGTTGTACAGGTTGTAGTTACCACAACGCCTTCTGGACACACCGACCACTCTCAGGGTTCACTCATGCGGAAATGTGTTTCACACGTTGTCTTATCCACTACTGAAATTTCACTAAGTTATTGTGAGGCTTCTTGAAAATATTATGGAGGATAAGTGTGAGATCACGTCTGATCCCTCTTCAAAACTCTTCAAAGCTGCTGTGATAAAATGAGTTATACCTACAGGATCAGTGGTGGGTGAAAGAATTCTCTCGAGATGTACATTTAAGGGATATCACTCTTACATAAATACCTTATTAGATGTAACAGCTAGTCACTGATATAAAAATTGACGATGCATTCAGAGGGCATGGAGGATCCTGTCATTCTGTCGAAATCCACTTTAATAAAAATGAGAGAGAAAGATGGCAGAACTGCAGAGTCTGTTAAGGCTAAAACGAGCATTTTGACCATAGTATTTAGTAGTTATTGCTGTGACAAAAATCTCTGTCCTCTCTTAACTGATGAATCGTCGAGTTTTGACTCGGCGGCCCATGTAAATAAAATTTATCAGATGCGTAGTGTTATGAAGGAGATGAGAGCAAGAAATTTGTCGAATGATTCCACATTTATCTGTTGTAGCACACACCTCTGACTTATTGGGAATAAGCCATCGTGTTGAAGGAACTCCCAATATAGTGGTGCTCTTATATCAAATACGTTGTGCTGCTCCTACCAAAAAATACACTCGTCCTTGCATTTGGGACACCATTCAGGATACATGTGGGTAGGCATATAGTGATGATTAACGTCACTTGAGGATTGGAACAGAGACTTTTGTAATCCCACATGGAGTGGAAGAGCGTTCTCATCGAGTATGTTAATGGTCGGGCGAAATTTTCACTTTGAAATTTTCCATAATTGCGTTACACAGTTCGTTCATTAATTAAGTCCAGAATTACGTTTATAGTGTGTATAATGCCAAATGGACTTTAAGGACTGACTCTGAGAATAACCACTCTGCTACTTGCACACTGAGACGATTCATGGCAGGCTGTTACTAACCTCCGTTTAGGAGTCGTAGTTATGTTAAGGTGAGCTAACTTTTGCAATTTCGAGGCTCAATTTTCAATGTCTTTGTTAAAAGTAGGGTAATGCAAAGCGTTTACTTGTGTTCAACTCCTGGAGGTCGAAGTAATTATTGAAGTAGGCAAAATGAAATCCGCTTACGTGTATTATTTGTTTAATAGATATATCACGCAGAGAAACAGTACATTTATTGGATGAAAATGTTTCGAACACAATTTATTGTTATGATAAACGTTTTTTGTATTTCTCAATGAATGAAAAACAAAACGATATTGCTGTTTTCACTGACGTTTCGCTAATTAATGCTGCTAATAACTTTATCAAAGCATTATTAAACCAGAATTTACAGAATCTCAGCACGTATGACTGAACCCGCTCTACAACAGTTCACCGATGAAGAATCACAATGTGTACTCCAAAATATACCACATATATTCATAACACAACGAAACATACCATCTAATCTCACCAAACAAGAATATGAAGCCCCAGGAAATTTGAAGAAAGACAAAAGCATCCTTATAAGTAAATCAGACAAGGAAAACGTCACTGTGATAATGAACAGGACTGATTATGAAAAGAAGGCGATTGAACACCTATCTGAAGGAACATACTTACTCATTGAAGAAAGGAAGATATCTGTGGAATTCAACAAAATGAAACTAAATGCAAACAGACTCCTTCAAGAAGTGAAACCCAAAATTGGAAATTCTCTCTGGTTTAAACTGAAACCAAAACCTAATGTACCTTCAAGATTCTACGGTCAACCAAAGATACATAAACCCACAGTTCCATTAAGACCAGTAGTAGATTTCACCAACTCACCGACATACAACCTCTCTAAATACTTATTTTCGATACAACAAACACTGCGAAAGGACACTCAAAATATTGTAATATGTTCAAGTGATTCGAAATCTCAAATAGAACACCGAGAAATTGATAAACAAAACATAATGGTGAGCTATGAAATTAACTCATTTTATTCTAGTATCCCTATTAAAGAAAGTCTTGATATCATTTCCAGTCTACTAGGATCAGATCCAGCACAATCACAAAGATGTCCCTTGCACAACAGTTAAATAATTAAGAAGTATATTGACGGCTTGACTTCATTGATGTACCTTACTCAGAATACATTATTCGAAGACGTTGTGGAATAAAAAATACTTATTCTACACCGTAGAATGCCAACAGATACTGTGAGAAAACCTTCGCCACTCTGATACAGAAGATACATTCACGCCGAATCCACCCTCCAGCTATCATTGAAACAGACTACTGTATATGGGCACCAGTTATCGTGATGAACCTAACAGTGTTCATCCACTCTATCCCTGGTACCGAAGAAATTTACAAAACTATTCTGTAGAGAAATGTTAGTTATTTTGAAAATACTGCTAAAAACTCCAAGTCACTAGGTCATAAATTCGATTTCCCTAAATATGTCTGACTGTAACACTGAGAAAGTACTCAAATTCCAGTGTAGCACTGTTGAATATTTTGGACTATTGTCAATATTCACACACTTCGTTTTGGATTGTAAACAGTTACAGTGGCAATTAGTCACTGGAATGTGAAGCAAATAAGTGTAGGAAACAGACGTGATTATGCCTTAGTATTAACCCAAAAAGGCTCTCAGCGTTACCTTTGTATATTCAATAAGCTTCAGTAGATTTCAATGATTTTCTTGAGACAGCAAATGCTTACCAAACGACGAATATTATTCAGTAGGAATAAGTATGAAAAAACACCCTGAATAACTTTGAACATAAACTAAGTGATGCCATAGAATGTTCGGACCATACTAACACGTATCATTACAATCTAACAAAATACTTTTCATAAAATGATCACTCAAAACTGTTTATTTAACACGAGAATATAACTACGAGTTCAAAGAACTCTGTTTAATTTATTCACTGATCAAACTAAAATTAAATAAACCAGAATAAAAGGTGCGTCTTGTTATCTTTCCCCGTCTCTTTGATGTTAGTTTCAAAGTACTTTTCATAAAAATAATCACTCAAAACTGTTTATTTAACACGAGAATATAACTATGAGTTCAAAGATTATGGTGTAATTTGTTTTGTGATTAAACTAAAACTACATAAATCAGAATAAAAAGTGCGTTTTGTTATCTTATCTCCTCCCTCTATCAGTCTCTTTGATGTTGGTTTCAAAGTACTCACATATTTCAGTAGAAAAACAACTAATACGACTATTTGTTTTCGAAATGAAACACATTTTTTCAGCCTACTTGAGATTTGTACGTGAATAGTCACTTCAACAAATTATAAAGTAACACACATTAACAACTAATACTACACGATTTTTCGTTAACATTTTTCACAAAACTATCGTTTCAAAATGAGTCATTTCAAATGATTTAGCTGAAATCTAAATGAAGCCGAGTATTCACAAAGTGGATTCACTGGATTGAAAGGAAAGAAAATTGTATCCTTCGGTCTCAAACTCTGAATAAATACACTGAATACGCATAGACTTCTTCATTATTTTCATCGCGCTTCTGTTCTTTTGTTCCAATTCGGAAGTCCGGCGACAACTCATAGGAGAGGATGTTCTGTAAAATAAATATCAAGAGATCATGATTAGACACTTGACAACAGCATCTTGCCTCAGTGTAGTTTATCGGGAAATAGAAGTTCAGCCAAGTGTGGAGATTTACTCAGCGCACGAAAATGAATAATTCCGAGGAAAACTTGTTAATCATTGCGCACTCACCCACGCACAATCACATATTAGGGTGAGCAGGTGGCACCCTTCTAAGAAGGATCATATTTATGTGATCACTCAATCTTCGTTCATTGAATCTACTACGTATAGTATGTGCGATACGAATGACACAGTGCCAGTATCCGATATGTGGAAAAATCTTACTACGAGTGATATCATAAGACAGGTAAGGATGGAAAGCCTTTATATCATAACGAGCACTGAAATGTGATGAGAACGTCACCAGTAAGTAATAATGCATGACTGTATATTTTATGAATTTGTAGTGTACACTGAACCCTTGAACTTTTGTTTGAACTCACTCACCCGACTTTTGGCACTTCTTCCTCTTTCGATTCGTGAATCGCCTGTACGGTTTTGGTTCGCTCTCTCGTTGTGCTTTCATCCAACAAACTCTCCAAGCCTACCACCGTCAAGACTGCAGACAAGTGTATAACCTCTTATTTTTTATCAAATTTCATATCTCTTTTGTGTAAATATAACTCTGTTCCAGTCACACTTGCCATCTCAAGTCTTTTTACCTTGATTCCGTTCGTTAGTATTTCCACATTAGGCAGAATACAACTAAGGTAATAAAGCGGTGAAGACGTTTTTGTAAGAATGGTTAATTTAGGTATAAGTTAAGCCAATTCTAACTCTTACAAATTTACGAATTACCTGATGATGAAGTTATAATTTACCACAGCGCCAAAATTCTTTCCTTGTAGAAATTCCACTGCAGGGTATCTCAAATATAACTCACTGCCAGATGAAATGATGTTTTACACGTACAGCTCGTAGATTGGATTGTAAATGCCTACCGTCTATCACGGTACGTTAACACTTCTCATTATGAATTTACTCTTCATTCACACAAGCCTTTGTAGCCACACTTTCCCATTAATTATGCACTAAAAAGTTTGACTAAAGTCATGACATCAAAAAATAAGTTATAAAGTCATTCAATGCTGAAAAAACTGCTATGTACAAGACCAGTCTGCATGAACAGTCAACTACAGGCAGTCAACCTTGTTGTCTGAGTGAATGAAGTTGGTTGTGAAGCACCTTAGTTTCAGACGGAAAAATGACTTACGACACTATGCAGGTTGTAAAATCGAGACGGAAGTTACATGACATTCAGCATTCAATACAAACTCCTCATCCTCATCTGAGAACACTTGTACAAGCACTCTCACCATTTGTCTCTCTGACAGGAGGAACTCGTTGGAATAATGTTCCAGAGTAGGAAATATCAGTGTTGAGAGACTGGTTGACAGACGGAATTTTGACAGTTCATGTCCAGATTGATGGACAGTCATTCCTTGTGTCAGTAGCGAGGTGCATAAGCGCAGTAGCTGACACAATAGTGAAGGGAATTCGTCTCTACAGAAACCTTCAACCAGGTCCGATCGATGGTGTAAATTCCCACGTTTAAAGCTGTTTCTTAAATTCCATGCACGTATGATACATTACTGATTGACTGTAAGGAAAGATATACAGCGATCAATGATGGAACAAGGTCTTCTAACAGAGGTAGGCTCAGTAATCGATGTGAAAAATAGAGAACGGAATGTCTCCAACACCAGATATCATTTTGAAGTATACTGTTCATCATTTGAAATCTGAGGTATAGAGATATTCCGTGTTAGAAGTATTTAGTGACTGTTTAGATACGGAAAGTAGGGGTGCCACACGCTTCACTTTCACACTTGGATTGACCCAATAGTTCCAATGTGACTCAAAAATGTGACACATACATGTGTGAAGTACCTACGATGGGTTCTGAGTAAATAGGAATATGAAATGCTGCACATGGAGAGACTTTAGTTGCTGACTTACCATTGAAATCAGATGTTCGACCTCAAATTCAAGAAGCAGTCCATGGAGTTAATTCCCGGAAGCAAGATTCACTGTGGCATATTCATGACCAGACATCTTATGCTACATTGGAGGCAATCTTTGGAGTGAATTTTGAAAGGGAGAAATTGAGAAGTCATGGATAGATGAATAAGTGAAGTTATTACAACAGGAACATGATCTTCAACTGCATGAGTAGTGAGCTCTAATAATTCTCGAGATCAACGGGTAATCCACTGATCCAAAGCAGACAATAATTGTGTGTAGCTTGAGTGATTGTTGGTGGACTCCAAAGTGATACTGAACGGCCTCATTCATTCGTATCACCTTTCAGTTTGTCTGGGTTGAGGTTTTCCTTTATACCTTCGTCGTTTGATGGCTCACAGAAGACCGGGACACAACAATGAATGTTAATTTATGTTATATTTACGGTCATCTGTAGACATGAATCAAATGTCAGCTACCTTGATGAACTCCTCTCCGTTTGAATAACCTAGTTACATTTGATTGGCTGATTAGTAACTCTTCCATTCACCTGTTCACAATTCAATACCACATATATTCACCTTAATATTTTAAGTAGGCTATCGTTGAGCAACAGCAACAATCTGTATTGCCTTTACCCTGTGGCTCCTGAAGCTGACCATTCAATATTTCATAACTATATTCCCATTTCCCCACTTATTTAACCACTGCTTGCCTATTTTCCAGCTTCACTCAACCACTATTTCTCCATTTCTACTAATTGTGTCACCAGTAGATTTCTGTTTTCCCCAGCCTTATTTAACTCAGCATCGTTTACTCCTTTTGTTTCACTTTTATGTTCTTTTTCGGCTATTCACATATGCTCATGATTCAACCACTCTAATATGTCAAAATGCATTTCCGACAGTTCTTCATATCATAGAATACAATAAAAGCATGAATAATTTTATATTTCAATAAAGTCGCATACTTCAGTCGATGTGAGCATGAGATGTTTTGCCTGTTGAGACATTTCAAATTGTTCTGAAAAGTGAGAGATGCATAAATTTGTAATCTTTCTAGTGAAATGCAATAGATATCACTATTTTGATTAGACACCAACTAGTGTCATGCATCTATTTCTTTGTTTAGTGTAGACTGAATTTTCTCAGTCAAGTTTGCAATGTGACCACCATTATAGGTGGCTCGCCATCATGGTGCACTCAGAATTGTTGCTATTAGATGGTTGGAGGGATTCGGCAGGAACCTTCGTGAATGTTCGCACCCATTAGTCAGTAAGCAATATCTGAAGCGTGATGGCGAGCCACCTAGTGTGGTGGCAACATTGTAAACTTGACTGAGAGAATTCGGTCCGCGCCAAACAAAGGATGACACGCATGACATCAATTAGTGTCCAGTCAAAGTATCGAATACAGTCCTATACAATGCCATTAGACAAAGCGAATAACGTTTCTAACTACAGCACCTAGCGACACTGGTTTCAGTCTCGGAAGGGACAATAGTTGCACCAAGATTTCAAACATGACAAGCTGACCAGTGCCGGCAGACATTAAACCTGGTGTCAAGGTTTGCTGACGATTGTCCCAGGCACTTGATAGGAACAATTTTGAGAAATCACCATAGTATACCGCATATAGTCTGACAACCACTTGAACTACTGACTATAATTCAGTAGTGTAAAAATGAAAGGCGATAACTGTTATAATTTTGGTTTAAGTCTCTATGAAACTGGGCGTTGGTGGCACAGTGGTTAGGATGCTCGCCGACCATGCACGCGCTTTTCGAAAACTGCGCTACATTTACATAGGTACCTAAAACTCTGATTTTTGTGGAATATCTTATCAAAAAGTTGCGAAAAAACTTTCACAATTATTTGACTTTGAAACACTGAATCCTTGGATATAATATTGTATATCAATATCACCCATAACTATCTATTTGCCACTCTGTGCTTGATTAACACTAACTAATACCTATAATTGTATATATATTGACGGATTTACATGTTCAAGTTGGCTCAAGTCAGTGAGTCTATGATTTTTGTATCATTTTGGTTAACTGTAATTGACTGTGATATAATTATTGTTGTTGTCGCTTGTTACCCTTCTTGTTGTGAATTATTTTCCCCTGCTGGTGTTTTTCTGCTTGTTTATTCCCTGTTTTCCTGGTTTTCAAGGGGAGCAACTCACAAGGTGGCTTCTCCCTAAATTATAAATTGATGTAACAACCACCCTTCTCAGGCGTGAGGCTAGCAATCCCACCCTATAAACAAACCTGCTACAGAAACTTCAGCACGATGTATCTCCTTGAGACAAAAGAAAAAGTCTTTGTGGGGACATGGAATGTCCGTACTATGTACGAGATTGACAAAGCTGCCCAGATTGCAAACGAAATGAAAAGATACAAAATTCAAGTACTGGGAATATGTGAAAGCAGATAGAATGGGAATGGACTCACCAAATTGTCAACGGGTGAGTCAGTGATCTACTCCGGTCACCCAGAGGATAACCACTTGCACACCGAGGGCGTGGCTATCATGATGTCACCAATGTCAACGAAGGCCTTGATGGAATAGGAGGCGATCTCACCTAGAATAATGACCACCAGATTCAACTCCAAAGGAAGGAAAGTGGCAATTATACAATGCTATGCACCGACAAACAACGCAGACCTCGAAACGAAAGAAGAATTCTACAGAAAACTGCAGACAACAATGGACAATACTTCAGCTGGTGACATCAAAATACTAATGGGAGACATAGACGCCAAACTGGGATCAGATAACACAGGAAGGGAACTCATCATGGGTAGAGAAGCTCTCGGAGAAATGAATGAAAACGGAGAACTCTTCGCAGACTTCTGCGCCTTCAATGAACTAGTGATTGGTGGCAGCGTAAAATAACAAAAGGATATCCACAAAGCTACATGGGTGTCACCAGATGGGCGAACCAAAAACCAAATCGACTTCATCTCAATACTGCTCAAGGAAGTGGAGGCGCAGCCGGCTGGACACAAAAGTAAGAAGAGGAGCAGACATTGGCTCAGACCACTATCTCGTACAAGGGACAATCCAAATCAAATTAAAAGCTTTCAGACAAACAGGAGCTGCAGATAGACCACAAGCCAAGTTCAACACTCAAAAACTGAAGGACCCGGACACAAAGGATGTCTTCACTGCAAGTATAAAAGACAAAGCCGAGACACAAGTCAACACTAGCGAAGAGGTCAGCATCGAAAAGCACTGGAACAACTTGAAGACAGTGTGGAGTCAAACCTGCATGGAAGTTCTAGGCAGAAAGAAGAGACAGGACAAACAGTGGCTCACTACGGACACTTGGAGACTGATAGAAGAGAGAGGGATGATGAAACAAAAGATTATCCAGTGCACCGATGAGCAACAAAAACAGGATTTGAACGCAAGCAACAATACACTGAACAAAAGAGTAAAGAAGAGTGCTAGAGAAGACAAAAGAAAGTACTATGAAACCATTGCAAGTGAGGCAGAACAAGCTGCAGGCAGAGGAGACCTCGCAGCACTCTACCAAACACCTAGGTACCTATCGGGCAAACGTTTGACACAAATCAAGCCGGTGAAGGATGACAATGGAAAGTCACTCAACAAAGAAGTGGAGCAAAGAAAACACTGGGCTGAACACTTCAAAAGACTCCTAAATCGACCACCACCTACAACGCGCCCAGCAATACCAACAACGGAGACAGAGCTACCAGTGAACACCAACCCGCCGACGAAATCAGAAGTCCTGAAGACAATCAAGATGCTAAAAGCTGGAAAAGCAGCAGGACCAGATGGAATCCCAGCAGAAGCATTGATAACGGACCCAGAGACAACAGCGGACTTGATGATGCCACTAATGGAGAAAGTTTGGAAAGAAGGCAAGGTACCCGAGGATTGGAAGAAAGGATACTTATTCAAACTACCAAAGAAAGGAGACCTAAGTCAATGCAACAACTGGCGCGGCATTATGATGCTGTACATCTCAAGCAACATACTAAGCGGCATCATCCTGGAGAGAATTAAACATGCCCTGGATGAAAAACTTAGACCGGAACAGGCTGGATTCAGGAGAAACAAGTCATGTATCGATAAAATCTTCACACTACGGATCATCATTGAACAGAGCTTCGAATGGCAGTCACCTCTCTATCTCAACTTCATTGACTTTGAAAAGGCCTTTGACAGCGTCGATCGAGAGGTGATTTGGCAACTACTTCGCTACTACGGGATGCCGCCAACAATTATACATCTCATCCAACAGTTGTACGACAATGCTGCATGCCAAGTAATCCACAACGGGAAACTCACGGAATCCTTCGAAGTAAAGACGGGAGTAAGACAAGGCTGCCTACTATCGCCAATGATTTTCCTGATTGCGGTAGACTGGATAATGTGACAAATAGCGGGCAATGAGGAAACAGGCATAAAATGGACTCACATAAAAAAACTTGGAGGATCTGGACTTCGCCGATGATATATGTTTGATTTCCCACAAACTGGAAGATATTCAAGTGAAAAGCAACGAGTTGGCGATAGAAGCAGCATCACAGATGGGACTCCAAGTAAATATAGAGAAGACAGAGGTGATGAAGATTCCACCAACAGCAACAACAACAACTGAAAACGATCAGCATAAATGGGAGGAACCTGAAAGAAACAACCTCCTTTACCTACCTAGGAAGCATTGTCTCAACTACAGGCTGATGGAGCTGACATGGATATCAAAGCAAGACAAGCTTTCATTACTCTCAAGTCTGTGTGGAGGTCAACAGCACTCAGCATCAAAAATAAGATCCGGATTTTCAGCTCCAATGTGAAGTCAGTGCTACTATACAGATCAGAGACTTGGCGCGTCATAAAGAGCATTTCCAATAAACTACAGACCTTCGTTAACAGTTGTCTTCGCTCAATAATCAAGATCAGATGGCCAGAAAAGATCAACAACATGGATCTTTGGAAACGAAACAACCAGGAACCGATTGTGAAACAAATAGGCAGGAAGAAATGGAGATGGATTGGCCATACTCTGAGGAAACCATCAAGTGACATCACTAGACAAGCCCTTGAGTGGAACCCGAAAGGGAAGCGGCGAGTTGGTTGTCAGTGCAAGGGTGACTTGGAGGAGGTCATGTGAAGAGGAGATGAAAACGTGTGGGCAGACTTGGAGCCAGGTGAAGACCCTGGCAGAGAACAGAACGCAATGGAGACGCACGGCTGAAGCTCTATGTTCCTGTAGGAATTAAAGGATACAATAATAATAATAATAATCTATGAAACTGAAATAAATAATTCCAAACTAACTTTCGGCAAACTCGGGAGAAGTTTATTATGAAGTCTAAAATAACTTCCCATATTTAAAAATTCACGGAGCTCTTGATAGAAAAATTATGTACACTAATTACAACCGCCAAAATAATGAACACGACATCAGAGGAATATCAGAAACATGACCATATACGAAATGAAAAACTCACATTTGTGGCAAACAACAAAACTCACAACATTTTGATTAAAATATCCAAAGAAGCTTAAAGAAAGCCTGTCCTTGGTAGCAAGACGTTTGACCGATTTATTGACGAAAATGAGTTGACAAGGAAACTGATAAAATTATCGAAAGAGTCTCTTCTCATTTCTCGATGAAACCGAGTGCGTAATCAACCCTTCGAGAGTATATCTCAACTCCTATGAGATAGAAATGCTCACAAAAGGATAAAATGACGCATTGGTCGTCAATGAACTGCAGTGTAATAATGTCATTCCCAGCAAAAATGCAGCACTGAGCTTAACAAATAAGACGATAACGAAAAAGCACCTTGTGCATTCGAATTAACACAAGCAGATGAAGAGAAATTAAACTCAAAGATATCAGATGAACTGGATCTGATCAATTTCAGAAATCATAAACACGCAGGTATCACGAATACATTAAAGTAAGATGTGGAAAAGTGTGACTATTTTTTATAACGTTCAAAGAAAGTAGTAAAATGCTTCAGTACGTGAAAGTTAACCAGCCCACAGGTGTGTTGATTAATGAGGCTGAGAAATCTATAATCGTCACCTACTGAGTAAACAGAAGCGTTAAGACACATAAACCAGTTTATCCTATAGGGTCAGTAGTTGATTCTAGAAGTGAAGCAGAGAAATGAGTTGTATGGACGCACAGAGTCGATAAATTGCCCAATAAAACTCACTGAAACTACAGACTGTTGAATTCACAATAAACGAAAGGAAGTGAAATCACATGCAAATAGAAAATTATGAAAATTGGTTAGTTTTGATATGTCTGATCCTTTCTATAATGTTGCTGCGATTATGGCTATATAATGGAATTAACTGAATCAGGCGTACAATAGAGTTACTCGAAGTGTAAATTACTCTTGAATTTCATTGTATCTTGTGTCTGCTATCTTCCTAATATAGTGGGAGCTATGGCAAGCTTTTAGTCCAGATGGGATACTGCATTAGACCTGGATCAATCAAATTATTGGGAAATGGTAGTGTAGATAAGTGTAGACTGACTAACCCAAAGGAATTGACTAGCTTGGAGAAAAGCGCATCACTTTCAATCCAGACACTGGTATATATTTACACACAACTGGTGCTGACAGAGCCACACTTCATAAGCTAGACAGAAACTGAGGCTGACCACTGAATCCAACTTCACCTAATCTACATGCACCATGTGCAGTACAAATGATTAAAAGCCGACAACGGAAGCATAGAAAATGGTGCCATTGTTGTTCCCTTCCATTAAAGCTAACCGAACGTTTCTAAAACTAGTTCATTTAACTGTGTTGCACTTATTCAGAAACTGATTTTTTGTGTGCGTGGAGAACATTTTACCACTGTGTGTGTGTTTGATTATTTCTGTTATACATCGCATGACCGGCCATGTTTAGATTCCCTATTAAAGTGTAATTTCTCATGCTTTCACTTGCACTTCTTGGTACAACGTTGTCAGTATTATGTCGTATGAAGCATTTGGTGCATTAGAGAACGTGAAGGCTTAATTGAATCACAGCACACAGAATGAAGTCAGGTACCGGTACGCAACACAACCGATAAAATCAATAGTCAAGAAATAATGGAGCCAGATAACGAGGTCCTAAACTGTAAGACTGCTTCTACTTGAATAATTGCAACCAAAAGATAATAAGAAAATAACACCGCATCACACTGTCTTATATGAGAAAAATGTCATGTCATATCATGTAATATCTGCTCTATTGCTAAATTTGTTAAAGATATATGTGGGAACGGTTTGGAATTAAAGTGGAGGAATTTTTCGACGAATTCTGAAATATGTATGCTTATGTACTCCAAGTTCCAGTGTTTAAAGTTTCTTTTTAACAGTCACCCATCTGGATATGCTAGGACGCTCTTTTGCGTATGTTACTTGAACTGTTAACATGCGCACTCTCTGAGTTGGTAGTTCAGTAGTACTGGAGAGATGAGCTGTAGATTCTAGGTGTTCTGATGCCTTTACACGATGATGAACTCCTCCCTGTACCTCTGACACTGGCTAGTTGGGAAACGTGTGCCATTGTTGTTATTGTTATCATTATTCCATTGCGTTCTGAGTGAAACATAGGGCTTCAACAACACATCTCCACTTTGTCCTATTTTCTGCCATCTTCTTCATCTGGGTTCACGATCGCCCATAATCTCTCAGTTCCTCGTCTCACGTCTCCTCCATAGCAACTCCTCACCAGGGTGGTGACTAGCGTCATCCTGAACTAAAACAGAAGAGCGTTTGTGGCCAACATATCTACAACTATTCACCGCCAACGCTTCACTCATCATGATATATAGCAGAAGGTTCTTAGACCGTAACATAAAACCAAGATGTTCTTTCCGCTGACTTTTCACAGTTGCCTATTGGTGTAGATCTCTTGTTGCGCCATCAGTTGCTGTTTGATGCAGGTAGCTATGAATTGACTAACGACACTTCCTACGACACGACACTCTATCTAAAGTAGTGTCACTTATAGACCTTGCCAGGCAAACTGATTTTATTAGGAGCGGACATCTTGTAACTAGTCCATAGAGTTAACACAACCACACAGATGAAAGAAATGAGGTATGTGCTGCATTTTCTCGCTATAGTATCTCACATCCTATAGTAAGTAAGGAAGTCATTTATTTGGTGAAAATGTGTGCATTTCAATCTCACCCTGAAATGTGTCCTTGGAAAAGCTCAAAACATCAAAATTAATTCTGAGAAAAGTACACTGCCTATCGTCGATCGAGGTAATTTTGTTGGCAAAGAATTTCATCGACTTTCAAAATCCATGCTCGATATACTTGATAGTGCTCAAATGAGCGAATTTAAATAAACCTTTCTTAAAAGACTGCTGTATAAGAGAGGTGCTGTGTACTTGTCATAATATTACAAGTTCAAATAAGAGCAATCATTGCTTAGTAATAATTATCCTGAACTTAAATGTATGACGAGATCTGTTCTTCAGCAGACAGACATCTTTCAAACACACAATGTGTCATCAAAGTAAATTGGGACCTGGTGAGACAGATTCATAGAAACAGCAAGAAAATCACCAAAATTTCGAAAACATTGGACGTTGAAAAGCGCTTATCCAAAGGAAGACCAAGAAAAACACTACGACTTTAGACTTAACATACAGAATAACCATCACACACATACGAACAGTAATATTGTACAAGTATCTGATACATCTGAATCTAAAGCATTACATTGTGAAAAGATATGATTCTGTATTGGACAGGATGGAAACCATGATTTACATGGCTCACCTGTTAATTCCTTGCATTCCCACTCCTCACTACTGTCCAACTTTATAAGTAGCACTAGGTTACATTTTGTCACATCGTGACCATAGTTGTTCATTTCTACTGGAATGCATCTCACTTATTGCACCAACATTCTTTTTTGTCTGGCCTAATTATCTTCCTGTGGTTGGATGGCATTCATTGTACATTTCCCTCTCTGTTAGATAGTTCATATTTATTAGTTTGTTGGAAACAGTGAAACAGTATTAACCACCGGATGACGTTTCGAACACAATGAATCGTTCACAATCATATCACGTAAGATTCTTGTTGATTGATATAGTTACTAGGCGAAAACCTATTGGTTACAATGCATAGTGACCTCGCGATTTTACAGACGGAGATACACAACCTCACCTCTGGAAATTCCCTAGTTTGTTATGTCACTCGGCCATATCCTCTGCAACAGTGTGCAGAAGCTGTCGCTACTACACCTTTCGTGTAAAGCTGTAAACGGATGCTGGATATTCACGAAGGAACTCAAGGATTGCGTCCAGTTTTATATTACCTCAAAAGTCGCTCACAACTAAAGGGTTCACCTCTCCATTGATCCTTTCCACTTCTCATTCTCCCTTGTTTCATAATTCTGACTACTCCACCGATTCATTAGCTTATTTTGTTTTATTTCTTAAAATTATTTATATTTATTTTATTTCAGTTATTAAATTTCATCATCCATCTCTATTTATATGACAATTTTAAGTACACACAATCCACACTGTAAAAATCTTTCATTATTATCCCTTATTGTAAGCACACAGGACTACAGATAGATAAAAGAATCAACTTCAGTAAGAGAAGGTCAATGCCTTTACACACCTAATACTGTGAGCCACATATAGCCAATTCGCGATCCATGCAACTTGGAATTTACCAAAACCACGACAGTCTGATGATGGGACACATCAAGCAGAAATTTACTGAAGACTAAGAACCTGTATTGGACATGCGTGAAGCGACCGCAAAGAAATCAACTTGGTTTCCAACAGCTCGTAAAAAATTATTGCTCAATTTCTCTGTGTATCGAATGAATTATTCACTATCCACAAAAGTCTCCAAACCTCTTCAGATGAAAAGATGAGACTTCAATGAATTCTGGAGGATTCTCATGTCTGAATGGTAGATTTTTGATTCCTCAGACATTATTATCTGCGGTATTGGGCGATCTAAATTCTCCTTACTTACGAGCTGTGTGGATGAAGTCACAGGTGAGCCTGGGAAGCTGGTCGCTGGAGGATGACAGATATTGCACAGAGATGCCTATGCATTCATACAAACGGCAATCCTCTTTACTTAAACTCATGCTAAACTCCAGTAATTTGGATTCCTATTCTAGGTAGCTAGTAGTGATTTTCGTCTATTATTAACTTCTGGCTTGGAGCTGGCTTTCGACTTTACCCGTTAGAAAGTAACTCAAACTCAGGATACTTGACAAGATATGTTGTTGTTCTGGAGAAAGGACCAGTTCTCATGTGTCCACATCATGGATTCTGTTGAACAACAGTCACCACACACTCAATAATTCCTGGATTATATCTGCTGAGTTATTCACACGAAATGGTAAAATTACAAAGCCAGTTTGGAAAAATATATTGGTGATATGAAGATCGGTACCAAATATGAAAATAAGCTTGTATACTGAAAGCTCTCCAGTACTGAATCATCCTGTGTAATGTCCTCGGATGGAATACCTGGTGACATTAATAGATTTCAGTATGATTCTGATGCCAATATTACATGTAATACTTATATCAGGCACTACAATGAAAATTACGAAATTGGCTTCTTTGAAAAGTGATACGTCTAATTCAAAAGTTGGTCTAATCTTCAATTGAGCAATGTCGCGATATAACTTGGCTGCAAAACTTAAGTAGTTCAACCTTCAGTTCTTCGGTTCAGGCGTTTAGACAAAACTGAGTTGGTTTCTTCAGGCTTCCGTAATTCTCTAGATCGCTATTTTTAGGTAATCACGAATAATGCTAGCTTCAGTTCACATTTTCCAGTCATTTGCAAGCCTGAGTTTCTTTGTGCCACACATTTTCAAGATTTTCTACGCATTCAACAGAACAAGAACAGAGCAAGACAATTACTAGCTCTACCGTCCTGCACTTGCTGAACTCAAGCCATGCGGATCCACTAGAGTCGTCTTTTAGGATTACCTTCAAGGTGAGCCTCAGTTATGCAAAGAGCGTTGGCTCTCGGCATTTGTGAATGGTATGGGTGCTGGCGATTTATAAATACAACCACGAATTCTGTATACAGAAATTGTTTGTTAAGTGTCCTATTATACCATGGTCTTAACCTCTTCGTTATTCGTTCCCGCTAATTTTTTCCTTCTTAATAATTAGTTTGTGTTTGTTTTTGATAAATTTCTCAGTACTGTCACTCTCACATGTTCCTTTTTTATATTCCCTTACCCACTCCACACTTGTTAAATGGACACTCAACTAACTTTCCCCTCATTCAAAGCATTTTTAACCTCATCAAATCTCTAATCCTTCCTTCCTTTCTATCGATCAGTACTAAGTTACTTTATAACTTTTAATTTCACTTTTCAAACAACTTCTGAGTAACTATGTCATTTATATCACCCTCCAATTACTCAATGATTTACTACTTTACAGTTTTTCGTGAGTATAAATAAGATTGGGCAACCTCTGAAGATGATTTCGTCGATAAATAAAAGTTTCTTCACTGAACTGTCTGTAATCTTCTTCATTAGAAATAACTCTTGGATGAGGATTTATCAGACAGTAGATAAACATCGACTTTGAACACTTAAGCTTGACGTTAGCTTAACGAATGGGATTTATATTTTTAGCTTCGCCATCGTCGGAAAGGATTTGTGCACGAATGGTGTATGATTTCAATCCAGAATATAAAAGATAAGAAGCCAATTTCGAAACTTTACCTACTGAATGGTCACATTACTCGTCAGTTAGATCATAATTGCCAGCTGAAATTAATTCTTGATGCTTCCTTCTAACGATACGTCTAAATCTCTCACTTGCAAAAATTGAATATATTTTCAAAATTTGACAGTATCTATTGTAGTCTAGCTAGTGGAGGACGGGTCTAGTATTCATTACCTGAGGAAATAAATTACCTTACAGATGAAATTCGCTGCCCTTTCCTCTCAGCATCCTTGTGTAAGTAGAACAGAGGCAGTCAAACATGACTTGAATTTTCTCAGGCTGGAACTAGAGGAATTCTGTATTCATGTTAGCTATTGCAGTTGGCTGTTTCAGGAGTGTTATATCAACTTCTCACACAGCTGGAATATCTGTTTGCGTGAAAATGCCTCACGATATCTCATATCCCTAACCGTATTCATGAAGCCACTAGCTCCAGTTCTACCGCAATCTAAATCACCACTTCACATTCAGTCCTCATCCATTATAACAATGGTTGGTTGTTAATACAAGTGAGTGAGGATATTTTGACTGAAAAGTAGACAGAATTACATGTTAATTCGCAGCTAGCTGTTTCGTGTATTCTAATGTGAGCATGTAGTGAATTCAGGATCTGTTAGCCGAAGGTAAAAAATATAAATTTTCATATGGCACATATACGAAAATAGTATCATAACGTTTTAATGAAGCTGTTGTCTTGATATGAAGTGCTTCTGATATTAGACGTCCTTTGATCACCACCTTGGCGGCCTGTCTGAACATTTTGGGCTACCATATTCCATGTACATTTTCCATCTACTCACTCACGTTTTATTGGCGTTTACGTATCAAATTATGCATTCTTATCGTATTATTCAATCCCGGAATTATATTTCTTTTTATTCCTTCACGTTCCACAGTGGAACATAGGGCTTCAAGCTACAGTCTTGCAGTTTCTGTAGCAGTGTTTATTTTTACAGGATGAAGTTGTTAGCCTCATGCCCAACCTTTCCTCTTCACCAGCATTATTTCTGGCTCAGCGAGGTAAAGGAGTGCACCGGCCGGGGATCGAACCCCGTACCATGTGCATGGTCGGCGAGCGTCCTAACTGCTATGCCACCGACTCCCCGGAAATATACGAAACGTCTAAAACCCAAAAACTTTCATATTTGTAATAAACTCAAGCACCATGGTGTTTGATAACGTGCTTTAAAATCTACACCGAAACATCACATCACTGTTCCGGTTATCATTAATACCGGTCCTTGCCTAACAAGGTTTTGGATTTTCAGTCCCTTTTGTCGTCTGAAATTTATCACAGTACTGGTATTGTCAGTCTACAAGTAACCTGGCTCCATGACATATGATAACAATATAATGTTTGTTTCAAATTCTCGAATGACTACATTGACTGCATCACTGTGTGATGTCGCCCGAAACACATGTCAAAATACAAATTCATTTATATTTCTAATGTTCATGTCTCTCCTGGTTGTACCATATTGGATCTATCTATGTTTTTAGATGAATTCACTGCTTTTGCTGCAGGATGCTTCGAGAACTGTTTATCAATAGTGACTGGTGATTTTAATTCATGTGACTGCTCCTTCCTTATATCACTTGGTCATGACAATATTGTTAACTTTGCTAGTCGTTTTGGTAAAACACTGGATCTAGTATTCAGTAATGATGTTAGTATATATGAAGCTCGCAAACGTCCTCCTTTACTTAACTCTGACCACTGCATCATACGTGTACTGCCTAAAATATATTCCAAATCCCACAAAGATGTTTTCTCTCACCTCTACAGTAAATTTCAACGGAGACGCTACTCACAAGACAACTTACGAAAGCTCAGATCCATGTTGAAATACACTAACTGCGACGCATTTACACAACAATTATTAGATGACACAATCACAAACACTACAGATTATCTTAAATTCTGTTACGAAATATGTTGTCTTAAAGAAACATTATTCATTCGATTTGACTGTTTCTCTTCTCCACATCTCAAAAAGCTACGTTGTTCAAAACAAATGATAATTCACGTGTAAAATCTTAAATACTCTAATAAAATTCGAAATGCAAAGACTAAATGTTTTATATAACCGAAAATTCTTGTTATGTAAAACCCCTTCTAGTTTGTGGAAACTTTTCAAAGAAATTACAAACAGTAAGCGATGTACTTCTGTTCCACCTCCTAATGTTGATACTCTAAATAAGTCTTTCATACGCTCTTCTGTCGATATCCTTCCTAATGTTACAAATCATATAGACAACAATTTTAATGGTCTTAATACCCTTGATGTGCTTAAATGTCTCCGGTCTCTTAAGCCTTCCCAATGCCATGGTCCTGATGGTGTACCTGACATTGTCCTCAGGAACTGTGCTGATATTTTGTGTTACCCTCTTACTAACAATTTTGATGCTTCGTTTTCCAGTATTTTCTAAATTTACATGGGAAAACATTAAAATTATCCCCATTCCATAACCGTATTCTGGCACTGATACTAAACTTAGGCCTACTGCAATTACTTCTCCTTTTTTAATATTGATGGAAAAATTATGTTTACTTCATCTTGAACCTTCATTGAAACCTTTCAATGATCATAAACAATTTGCATACAAACATGGTAGAAGTACCTTGGATGCTGCGGTTGTCTTATATCATAATGTTGTTTCTTGTTTAGACAAAGGTGCCAAATGTGTTCGTGGTGCTTTCCTGGACTACACATCTGCGCTTGACTCTGTACCTAGGGGCCTTTCATTGAATAAGCTTTCGTTGACGCACACAGGATCCTGGGCTAAGAGTTGGTTGCATTCTTATTTTTCTGATAGAATGCAGTGTACTGCATACAATGGCAAATTTTCTTCTGCCTCGCTTAAACGCCGGTGCTCCTCAAGGTGCCGTCCTTTCTCCTTTTCTTTTTTCTTTCTTCCTACACGTCCTGCCTCATTTAAACGAAACTGACTTTGTCAAATATGCTGATGATCTGACTGTATCACTGCCTTTCACTCCCCAGTCTGACTGCTTCAAACTTAATAGCTTTCTGTTGGACATCAGCAAGTGGTCTAAGTCAAATGGTCTTATGTTAAATCCTTCCAAATGTCAGGCAGTTAAATTTACTTTCAAGCATCGACGTGACATACATAAGCTAGTTAGTTCCCATTATGCCTGTAGCATAGATGGCACTGAAATTGAAAACAAGTCAAGCATTAAATACCTTGGATTAGTTCTTTCCTCTGACCTTTCATGGTCATCCCACATCTTATCGATCTCTAAGAAAATGTTTCATCTTACCTTCTACATTAAAAAGTTAAGACAATCAGGAATCAACCAATCTTTAGTTCTGCAATTTTTAAACTCCTGTATTTTACCTGTTGTACTCTATTGTTCTTCATTAATCTTGCCTGGGCTTCTCAAAAAAGACTATGTCATATTACGAAGGGTATTAAATGCTGTGAGTAGGGCTTGTGGTTTGCCACTGCGTGAGCCCGCCAATACTATAGTCAAGAGACGCATAAATTCCTGTACAAATTGGGCAAAGGCCGTACTGTCAGACCCCCTGCACACCATTTATTCACAACTATCCCCTTGTATCTTATCAAGTAGGACGATAAGTCAATATAAGAAATTATATGCTCGTACCACTAAGTACAAAAATTCTACAATACCGTATTTAGCCCGTATTTTATGTGATGAAGACTCTGTTAGATGTGAAACATATAAGTTACTATGTAATTAGCATAGTGAATCCACCGTTTCATTGTCCATCTTTCTGCAATTTTATGGTGTCACCCTTTCTGTCGTTTAATTATAACTTTGCTATTTTTATTTTATTTGTTATTACTATTATTACTATAATTTTATACATTATGCATATTTTTCTCCGTATTGCATACAGTAATTTGCTACATAGCTCGTATAACAAGGTTTTGTTATTATTATTATGTAATGTTATTTTCCATTTTGTTTTTTTGTCGTTTTCGAGTAAATTAGATGCAATATTTTATTGAATGCTGAAAATTCCTTGCTGTATCATTAGTACATTTTTTGGAATAAAGGAAAAAAAATTATTTATCAATAATTATTAAATTAATATTAATTCTTATAAAAGTATCAATACTCACTTGACATATTTCCAGTGCAGACGACTAGGGTGAACAAGCAGAAAAGAAGGCCCAATAACATTGCTAGCTCGGTATAATACAGTCAAACAAATGTGAGCATAGACTATTTTTGTGTCCACTTATACTCAATCTAAAACATTATCTTGAAACGTAAGAAAAAGAAACTGTCCATTTCTAACTCTTACTCGTGATGATTGTAAACAACATTTTTTGTAGATCGATTTATGCCATTGCTATAAGAAGAAAAACAGTTTACGTACAACACACATATCATGATTCAAGTTTGCATAGATTTGTACAGTTTCAGACATCGAAAACTCAACTAGACAGAAAAAATTTGAAAAGCTTATGAAAGAAACTAAATGCTGAGCAAATCTGTCATCATTTTTCAGACAAAATACAATCACTCTCGTGTCTCAAGTCATAAAGCATCGTCTACAATCGATCACATTTTACCAGATTTGCACACTTCTGTTGAGAATGCAAAACACTGATATGAAGATAGAATTTAAACACTATATATATATATTTGTGTTTATATACTATTCACCGAATGCAAAGATGAAGGAGGAAGGAAGCACTTCATCTTGCTTACAGTTTACAACTGTGAAAGAATTCTACAGAGTGGTTTCAACAGCACAGTGATGGTAAACTGAACACAGACTTCTATATTCCGTGAGAATAGTTTTATTTGATGAAACGAATTGAAACACTGGAGGGTCCTATGACAAGTAGGTTCTATAGAAGTACACTGAATCCTAGTGTTTAAATTCTATTTTCACCTCACAGATTTGCTCAGCATTTAGTTTCTTTCATAAGCTTTTCAATTTTTTCTGTCTAGTTGGGTTTTCGATGTCTAAAACTGTACAAATCTATGCAAACTTGAATCATGATATGTGTGTCGTATGTAAACTGTTTTTCTTTTTATAGCAATGGCATAAATCGATCTACAAAAAATGTTGTTTACAATCATCACGAGTAAGAGTTAGAAATGGACAGTTTCTTTTTCTTACGTTTCAAGATAATGCTTTAGATTGAGTATAAGTGGACACAAAAATAGTCTATGCTCACATTTGTTTGACTGTATTATACCGAGCTAGCAATGTTATCGGGCCTTCTTCTCTGCTTGTTCACCCTAGTCGTCTGCACTGGAAATATGTCAAGTGAGTATTGATACTTTGATAGCTAATAATAATAACAATAATAATAATTTTTTTCTCATTGGATGTGTAATCGATATTGTGAAAATTGATCTTTAGATGGGTTGTGATTAAAAACAGTGGACGTGACATTAAGGGTAATTCCATGGCCTTCAAGTTTCATATTGAGGTCTTGAATTGGTTGTGATCTTCAGATCACGACTTACATGATGGAGTCTGAGAGAACGAATCAATGTGATGTTTTGAAATGAAATGCTTTCGTAAATATCTGGTATGATTTTGTTTGATATCCTCTTCTCCTCCTGTTATAACAATATTTCCTTTCCATGTTCGACGTGTTGATTGAACAAGTGAGAGAAGAAACTTGATTTCTTTCTCTCTCTGTATGTAGGTTGTGATTTACCTTTCTCATCATTGAAATATGGCGGCAAAAAATCAGTCTAGATATTCGCCAGAGCATTTAGGTATACACATTACAAAATGTTGATGACTGGATTGGAGTTCGTCATCACTGTGAGGTGAATATGAGGTTAAATAATAAATGTTTTATGGTATTATTTATCCGTAGTTGAGTAACAAAATTATTCATTGATAACTGTGATTTGCGTTGGTATATCTGCATACGGCATTTTCTAAGAAATGTAGCAGAAGATGTGTGGTAGATTCCTAGACAAATGTCTCATACTTTTCGAATACAGAAAGAGAAAATCCGTCTTCTTTCTGCTTGGACGTTTCGGGATGCAGGGAGCGAGGCGGTTCCAATTTAATGTGCAATTACTTATCAGTGTGTTGTGGCGTAATTAGTTTAGCCTGAAAATTTATTGAAAACCGAGCATATGGAGACTTTTGTGTGAAGTGGCAAATGATAAAACACCTTTGGCCTGGAACAACAACCTTCAAATATTTAGTA
>OX235274.1:20667696-20711407 GCA_944472155.2 Trichobilharzia szidati | reverse complement strand
AAAACACAGCAGAACTCAGACAAATTATTTCAACCTCATCAGGAAGCAAAAGTATTTACGGAAAATCGCAGCACTGAAATCTGCGTAAAAGACGATGAGACAGAGTGAAGTGGAAGTTTGCAAATATTAAAAGCTGTAACAAGCAAAATGTCCGAGTTGTTAAACGGGAAATCAAAGTGTCACTGTAGAGATAACCTGCACCAAAATGTTTCCATCGGTGTAGATCTGATGAATTGCAAAATATTTACGAACCAGATCATCCATTATGTCCATCTTTATTACCTACTAACTCTCTAATACACAATGCTTTAACATACACTCCTTGAATACCAAATTTATATGAAATGCAAGCCGTGTATTGAGTATAGAAATTTGCAGGAATCTGAGAGCAGAACTGTATCAATCTATATTGGATGAGATGAAATATTTTCAAGTCTTATTCATTCACCATTTTCAGACAGTGGACTATGCGGTCGATGTCATTCAGGGAAAGGAGAAATTATGAATTCACTAGAAGCGGGTTCACATCAAACAGTGTTCAAATATAGAGGAGATATCTACACGTGAAACAGATAGTATTATTATGCAACAACCAGTATCGCCATCACTGACCAATCTGTGCATCCACTGATTCAAAACAGCTGCAATTGCGTGAGGCTATGATCACCCGAGATACGTAGATAACACATATGGAAATCAATAAATGTAGAGTCCTAGATGAAAACCTTCAAGTGAGAAACAACATCCCAAACAGTGTTAAGCTTCAGAAATATGTTGAGCCGTTTTCGCACATAATTTGATGTTTCTTAACTGGTTTGTCTGACGACAACCAGATGATAGACGAAAACTTAATATCATCAGAAAGTCAAGATATTCGGACAGATAGTCTTATGATCATTGTCATTATTATTCGGCGAATCTCTTTATCACCAAAGTGACTGTAGTTAAGACCCGAATTTACTCGGCTGAACAACTATTACCTCGAGTCGAAGTAAGCCACAGAGAGTTGAAATTGGTTGTAAACTGACTTAGGTTGATCCACTGTCCAGTCGTCAGTAGTCCGACGGTTGTGGAAAGTGTAAACCAACAACTCAGGCCTCCTCCATGGTTGTTTATAAATAAACTTGGTCCTGTGTGGCTAGTTCTACTGACCGTCAAATAAAATACAAAACTTCCCAGTGCATGTCTGAACACAATCAGATGTGGTTATCGAGATAGGACAATGACTCACTTAGATAGAAGCAAATGATTAAATGAATAATCGCTGCGAAGACGTTTATTGAGTGCAGTATTTCTGGAAATCATTTCACAGAACATTAGTAACGGAGAAGTCCTCAGTAGTCGTGGACACTACAATAATCAATACCAAGTGTCTAGAATTCAATTAAAGTTTCGTCATGAATATTATTCATATGGTGACATGATGCAAACCACTTGTCAAGATTTTATTCGATAATTTCGCTAAAACGTTTGATCAGCTAATATCTCAAAGTAAGAGGAAGTCATATTTGTAGAAATAATAATGGACAAATAATTCCAATAACTCTGACGACAGATTGGAAATAGTGGAAGATGCAACATCTAAACTATAAATAAAAGGGTGCATCTGGACCCTAATATCGCTGACAAAATCAGTACAAGCAGTTCAGTGGAGAGTCTCTTCTCGATGAATTGACTTTCTTAAGCTGCACAATAGAATTCAGCAAGGTTCTGAACAGTGACAAATGGAAGAATCACAACACACATCCACAGTTGCTATTATTATTCACTGCAAATGAGAAGTCGAATATGGGAGATAGAATTATACAATAATAACAAGTCTATATTTCAGACAATATTCGGAAACAGAGTGCAGAAGTTTTCGGCCTTTCGAAATATTTTATCTTCCTGCAGGATTCACATGTTGAGTGATAATCTGAAGTATGTCGTGTGATAAAGCGTTGTTCCATTGGAAGTGGAATAAACACCAACTGTGTACATTTTTGTTCATTTATTTCCTCAGTGAAATGAGCATCCTTCCGTTGAAAACTAACTCACTCTGTGGGCGAGTACACGTAGTGATCATCTGATACAATTGCATGATCATAACAATCAGAAATATTGTGGAAATTAGTCATTTCAATGGATGGAAAATCTGACAGCCTGTCAATTTGAGCAGGGCACTGTTATAACATAGTGAGACAAATATTTAAACAAGCGGTTTTAGTCAGGATGCATAGAGAAAAACAAAGAGAATCTCATGTTACCTAGGAGTTCCAGAGGAGAGGTGAGTCAGAAATGGTCAGGCGAATGAAGTAATCAAACATATTTGAAAGAAAACAATAGGATTCACGTTGAGCGATGCATAAATCTGGCTCCACAAGAACAGGTGAACTGACGTGTGCACATAGAAGTGGTCAGATGTGAGATTTCGTCCTTAAGGATCCTTCATACGAGTGGCTAACTGACGAACACCACTCTCAGCGTTCCTGTGAAAAGAGTTCTCTTCGCGGAAACCGAGAATCCTCTCCTCAGAACATCAACAAGTAGGTTACTGTTAAAGTCAAAGTTCATCTAAAACGTTCATTTCTTGCACGGATTACTTGTTAAGCTTTTGAATTTTTGGCGTGACCTTCTCGACAGTAAACCTCGGTGTATGTCCGTTTTGGAAGATTTCTTTCCGAAATCTCTAATTCTTCTTGGAGAGCGTTTGAGCTGCAGATGCATGGGACGCGAGTGGCTAGAGAAATATTAAGATTCAATTCACGTTCATTTGGTATTCAGCTGAAGAAACTTATCAGTTGGCTGCTCAATGTTTCTCTCTTATTGATCGATCTTCCTAAATATCCGTAGGATCTTCGTGTTAATTCAACCTCATGAAAAGGCATTGAAGATTCATCTTCTACTGAAACAGTCAGCCTTGTCGGTCGATTACAGATGTTGAACATGTGTAACACTTATAATTGTGATCATGACTATCATCAGGGATAATAAAAATGTCATCCACTTATCTAGGACACAATTGAAACCTACCAATATTTAACTTACGTGGACCATTCCTGTGACTTATCATGAAACAGGCTGCTTGCAACGAACCCACGTGAGATCTAAATGAAATCCCATATTTTTGTCTGCAGAAGATGTCATTGGCCGTGAATGGAACATAATATTTCCTTTGTTTCCATGTGCATTCTTATCAAAATTTACATAGTTACTTTTCTTATCTCACTGGGTATTTCTGTCAAACTTATTAAACTTCTTATATGCACTCATTAATATAACCGACCATCTTGTGACGATTCTTCCATCTGTTAACGTTCAGGTTTAGTCGTTCCCTGTGGGTAACCTACTGATGGATCTTTCTTAATGCGACTGTTCAAGCAAAGAAAAGGTATTCATTGAAAAGAGACTCTTCACTGAATTGTTTGTGTTGATTTTGTCAACGAAATTAGGGCACAAATTCACACTATTATTTATACCTTAGAAGATTTACATTCGATCATTTCCAATCTGTCGAGCGAGAGGTTTGAATTACGTATCAATAATTATTTTTACACATATGACTTTAACTTACGTTGAAATATGAGCTGTTCAGAAGTTTTAGCGAAATTATTGAATAAAATCTTGACAAATGGTTTGCATCATGTCACCATATGAATAATATTCATGACGAAAATTTAGTTGGATTCTTGACATATGGTATTGATTATTATGATGTCCACTATTGCTGGAGACTTCTCTGTTACAGATTTTCTGCGATCGTGTTTCTACGAATACTCTACTCTCAAAAATGCATTCCAGTGATTAGTGTATGAACCAATTGTGTTTATATCTATCCTTGGAGCTTAATTACACACTTTACTGAAATTCAAATTTATTAGCAAAATGTCTAATGGATGATCTTAATACAGATTAACACCAGACTATGCCAGACCTTGAGGCCTTAATATAAATTAGGACTCCCCTTTTCCTGACAATTCAGTAAATACTAATTTAGGTCTCGAGTGTGCTGTGAAGTGGATTACTGCTCTGTATCACAAATGAATTCCACTTGTCAAGGTGTGATGAATTCAATCGAACATTCGATAAATAATGTTGAACAGAGAACTTACATAATAATAAAATATACCCAAGAATTCTCTTTGAAGAATTTCCAAATCACGTGCCTACAACCAAGAGAATATTTCATTGGAAAATTTGGTGTATTCTTACACGAAGGTAAATAAGAGGACAACACCAGCTCTCACCATTATCATAAGAATTGTATCTATTAGGATCTAAAAATAAAATTACTCACTCATCAATCCATTTTCATCTTACCCAAATGTTGTCAGGGAAAGGGATTCGCTGTAAACTCTCGGTGGTATAATCAGAATTCCCATACGATGCATAAAACCGTGGCATTTTCCAATGAGCTGAAATTTACGAAGAAAATGATAGACGACAACGGCGTAGAAGTAACTTAATCACCTCAGAATATACATGATGAAAGTGGTCATGAAGACTAGACTTTCCAAATATGCCAAACGAAAATATGGTGTGGATATGACTGTCAGATTATTTGAACATAATTCAGCTTCCAAAACAATTGGGGCATACACATGTTTGCGAATGTTGATGAGATGGAGTCAGTGATTGTATGGAACAGTGTGCTCTAAGAAATTGAGTGGGTTGGAGAAAATCTCCTTTGTATTTCTCATACACGATATCAAATTTGAGGAAACAGCCTACTGCAGTTTCTCTTCTGGTCTCTTTCGGTCGTATGTACAGAGTCAATATATGCATACAAGTATCAGACGATGATACCTTGCTACAAGACTGGGGAGGATAAATACGAACATCAGTTCGCTCTATCACACCTCAATGAATTCTGAGTTTATTAGACATCTAGTCATCACACCCTCACATTCTACATTGATCAGATCCGTAAAACCCAATTAAATGTGATTGAGCGTTCTTCCTATATTCACCTTACTATTCATATTTGAGCAAACTTAGTAATACATCAAATAAACAGACAGCAAATGAGAGATGAGATATAACTGAAATTCACTTACTTGTTGTACCTCCGAGCTTCGAATTTTCGTGCGTTCGAGAATATTCTCACGTATTTTCATGTTTATATATAAATAGATTTTTGTAATGATTATTGACGCATTTTTACATATTGAAGGATCATAGTCCATTCTCACTCTAAATGTGATTCCACTTCACACAAAATGACTTTTTTCACATAATCGTCTTGTTGTGCATGTTGTTCTCATGTAGTTGTTTGCATGTATGTATGTATGCAAGCACATTTAGTTATCTGA
The DNA here is from genome assembly GCA_944472155.2 of Trichobilharzia szidati. Taxonomy (NCBI): domain Eukaryota; kingdom Metazoa; phylum Platyhelminthes; class Trematoda; order Strigeidida; family Schistosomatidae; genus Trichobilharzia; species Trichobilharzia szidati. The sequence continues at coordinate 20,706,116 of OX235274.1, read as the reverse complement.
GAATTTACTCAGGAGACAAATAGTAACTACTTCATGTGAGAAGGCTATTGAACGAAGAACGACGCTTATGACAAATGGAAGAGGCAATTTGTGTCGAAATAATGGAATTGATTCCTGGTTCATTTAGAGGGTTCTTCACGCAATTGCGTTTTCTGAGCTTGGTCATTTCATTGCGAAGCCGTTATCAACTTTGAATCAAATTCCTCTGTCTCAAGGACTTGTCATAATCTGAGTACTTCGCGATGAAATTGGAAAGGAAAAGCTTGAGGCTAAGTTGAGATATCGTTTGGGTGATTTCATTTTCAGAAGTGGGACAATTGCACTTTCATGAGTGAATGAGAATAGCCACTACTAACATTATTTATTTAAAAAGAGTGACTGAGATAGATAGGACGAGAGAGTCAATAGGTTAATACTTCTTAGATAAACTACTTAGATAAACTGGGAACTCAAGCACGATGTCACCATTGTCTAGCTGTTAAGAAAGTAACAGGCGAAGGAAAGCTTTGATAAATGCATGTAAATAGACTTAATTGTGGCTGTATGAGAAGTAAACTTGCAATCCAGAAAAAAATTGTTGTTGTTTGTGAATTCCTTTCTGAGAAGTCGGCTTCCTTGTGCTCTTGATATTCGTATTGGTGCCGAAAATTCGATCACGACCAGTCGTTGTCTATGTCATGCTTTCAATTGCAGTAAGTGTCATTTTTTATCACTTCTAAAATTTGTGAGGATTTAAGCTAACTTGTTTTTAACTGAATGAGTGTCATTTGTGGTGGAATGCGAAATCATTCACACCCACGAATACCTCGTCAAAGTGATCATTCCTGTGATTCACACCATACACCACTTTCATTGTTTCACTTATTGGCGATGTAACAATGACTGCGTGGTTTTACTACTTACTCATGAGAAAGGACCTGAAAGCTGAGACAAGTTGTCTCTTAGAAACTCGTAAATGTGGAAACGTAAATCCACCTGTTGCATTAGCAAAAAGTGTATACTGGAGGGACAACTTGAAGGAATCAATCAACTGTAGGTCTCGAGAAGTTGATTCAACATGACCCGGGATAAGACAGTCGACAGTTTACTTCATTCAAACAGTTGAATGAATAAAAATCTAAAACAGATTCGTGAGAAATCAGATGAAGCGTTTTCTGAACTGAAGTGATATTTACATGTTGACAGATACGATTTGGACATCTCTAGTGACTTTGCCTTTGATGTGTTCCATTCAAGATAAGAACATGGAATGCCTGCATCGATATTTAGATTATGATTCTATTTGAGAAGAAAGAACTTCAATGGATTTCTTCGTCATCATCCTCAACGATGAATGATCAGGTCATAATATTTTCAACTGTTGAGAGCTGAGTCATTCTAGTTGTCAGGCGGTAATTAGTCGACCCACTCAGCTAACTGCAGTCAAATCATAAGATGAATAATTACGCATTGGACATGTCATTCTGAAACCAGAATCATCATTAAGGTGTGAGCCAAATACTGCTAATTTATGATCCGAAATTCGAAAGTCTTTGTGATTGTAATATTCTTCTTCCAGCCTACCTTTTTTGGTAAAGAGCTGAATAGGACGACGTCACTCTGTAGTCAGTTTTATTCTGCAGTTTTATCCTCATTTTTGTGATTTCTTGTTCCTATTGATGACGATATGTTTATCATTGTTTCTCTTTCTCATTATATGGAAACAGTCCTATCACATTGGCTAGATAATTATAATTAATTTGAATTGCTGTACATTTGAGATGATCGACTGTATTCACTCATCTCTGCCAATAATCTTTCTCTTTCTCTACTTTGTAGTTATTGTTCACCTATGTCAATACTGACGAAGACATCACTTGGTGGATTGATTGCAATGCCCTAGAATTTACCACAGCGTTCATCATCTGGCTTTGTACGATCAGCTTGTTCGTCCTACTGATTTTTGTGATTTCCAGTTCTTCTTAATAATGAAAAGTTAATCATTGTTTCTCTTTCTCATATGAAGTGTGCCAATACTTGCACAGACATTCACACTGATATTCGTTTTCTGTAATAAGAAAACAAACCGTCTTAGACACTGAGAAAAACAAACAAAATATACCTGTAAACATCAACACCATCAAATGCACATTTATAAATATATATCACTGTTTTTCAAACTGACTCTACACTGAAGCATTTCTGAGAAAGTGAGAAAGAAGAAGAGGAGGAGTAATGCAGTGGTCAAAACACGATTTACCTTTTCTGAATACAATAAATATCTTGTCAATGATAAGGTTTTCATGTGAGCGCGGTTATCCAATTTTCAGCCCAGCATACCACAAGCATAAGTGCGTGCTTCAATCGATCTACGTTGTCAGAGGTATATGGTCGATTCAGAGGCTCACACTCTCATATAATTTTGAAAGATAGATACATAGCTGTGGAAGGTTTCAGTGGAGCACGAATGTGTCACCTGAATGCATATGCTTGAAAGCTTTACCAATCAGTTGGACATACGAATAATAATTCATTAGTGATATTTTGTAGGCTTTCGAACTCAGTGAAGTATTACAAATGATATGAGTAGTCTCGTGTGTGTGTGACACCATGAACGATGAATATTGTGTCTGACAATGAATGACTCAGGCCAATGAAGATGTTCGCAATGTGTCTATGTGAATTCTTTTGCCTGCAGACAGGATATTACAGAGATATAAGGATGATATCAGTAGCATCAGACTTCTATTGAGTCGGACAAGTTTAAAAGTGCGTGTGTGTTTGTATCATATGAAATTTTGTTCTGTAGAAATACACACTTCTACGTGGATGATCAGTCTGCATCAGCAGGTGACTAAACGCAGGCAACCTTGTCATTATGGTGAATGCAGTTGTTGCTAATCACCTTAATTTCAGATTGAAACAATACACCTAGAACACTATGCAGGCTGTAAAATCACTTATGGATTGGAAGTCTGGTGCTTTAACTAGACGACTGGTAATTTGGACACCATTCTATGGATCACTTTATCTTGGCAAGATGTGTTCACAAGAATTAAAATAAAGAAGCCTAGAGGCTGAGAGGAGTAAATTCTGGATAGTGGTCATACCTGAGAAACTGCAGTCGGGTGCGAGATAAATATCTGATGTGTACAGGCCAGAACATTCATTCGAATGTTTTGGACGATGATGCGATCTATATTGTCATTGGAAAGATTTAGACATACGTGGTTGGGTGCCAAATATTTGGTATTAATAAAGGAAGCTACTCCCCACTCACGTTTCCTCTGCGAGTTCGGTCTATCTTGACTTGATACTTCGAGTTTATGAGCAATGGTGTGAAAATTCTCTGAGAAATTCAGATTTGATAGGCTTTCTTTGTCGGTTAGACGTACACCTTCCTCTTTTCACTCCTCAGAGTAGGCTACGTGATGTAGTTAATCACAGTCAGAGGCCCAGCTTCGATGAGTTGTACGTTGCCAGTGTATGTAGAAACTGTCATCACAATGATGCACAATAACAAATTCATATCGTTCCACATACTATCTTCTTATGCGTCCTCACAATTTGTCTATATTGATTACGAAAATTAAGCACTCAGGATTGTACCCTGTTACCAGTTGAAATGTTTACGTGAAGTTTATTCAAAATGTGTTTCAGTGAACGAAATTCCATGGTGTGTACAGTGGAACTGTACTCCTCAATGAAAGTGGAATTCAAGTTGAGAGGAAACCGAAGAATGAGATTTAATGTGTGGCAAATGAGTTATCGCATAAAGCAACTCAGTAATAGATATGCACAAACTAGAGCACATCATGGACACACAAAAAACCAGATAGACTTCATTTCAATCTCAAGGAAGTGGAGACGGAGCCTACTGGACACAAGATCGAGGAGAGGAGCAGATGTGGGTTCAGACCACTATCTAGTACAAGGGACTTTCAAGGTGAAGCTGAAAGCCTCGAGGATAGCTGGGGATAGGCCACAATGCAAGTTCAACACTCAAAAATTGAAGGACACAACCACAAAGGACATTTTCACTGCAACTGTCAGAGCAAAGCAGGAAACACTACGTGGCACCACTGAGGAATCATCCGTGGAAGACCATTGGAACTCTCTGAAGGTAATTTTCAACGAAACGTGTTCAACGCTTTTAGGAAGAAAGAAGAAACAAGACAAGGAATGGCTCTCAACGGACACTTGGAAGCTAATAGAGGAGAGGAGAATGGTGAAAGAGAAAATGATTCAATGCAAAGATGGACAAGAGAAAGAGACGCTGAGCTCAACTTACACAGCACTGGACAAAGAAGTGATTGTAGTAATTGTTTTATCTACACGCACAACACTATCAAATGTGTTTATTTCACAAGGTGGATTGCGGTTCACTAAACGCTTATGGTTCATAAACATTTTAGAGTATTAACAAAACTTTATAGCCTTGTTTGTTCACGTTGACACTTTCTCATATCATGATCTCAGTGGTGGAAATATTTCTCATATTCCTGTTATTGATGTTGTATTATATCTATTGGACTTATTCGGTGTCGGTTATTTTAACGGATGGCGATTTGATGGTCAACTGTGAGTGGTTAACTAGTATTCTGGCTTATCATCCACTTCTTAACCTTTAAAAGGAAAAAAGGGTTGATTGTTAGGCTGGGAACCTCACTGTTTAAAAATATTAATTCATCTCTACGATAACTTTGATGCACATAAAAATATGAAAAATAAACGCATTTTTTGCTGGAATAGAGAAGAAGATTTCTCGGTTGAACTGCGTGTGTGGGCGGAAGCCTTGAGTAAGCCACTCAACCAAAGTGTCACCTATCAAGCATAGGCATGAGGACACAAATGATCTCAGTCTCACTGGTAATGATATTATTCAGTGGAGTGAAGATGCATTTAGTTGACGAGTCTCAAACAAGATGAAATACGCTACACGTTCTTCACTACTATAAATAATACAGGAATGCTATTTGTTTCATCTCTGCCATTGTGCGTCGATGGCACATTGATCAGGACGCTCGCCGATCATGCACTAGGACAAGTTTGAATCACCGCTTGACGTGCACTTGTTTTCAATGGCTGACCTGCTACATTATGGCTACCGATAGATTACTCGTGCTAAAAATTCTATAGTTGAACCAAAATAGTGTATGGAATCAAGCTATAATAAGAAATGACGTCCAACCACATGTTTTCTGGTTCTAGAGGATTCTTGAAACGAAATATTGGTTAGGAGTAGCTCACTTAAACTTCATTTTAAACATATAGAAATGCTCCAATGTATTGATTCGACTGTCATTTGTATTAACAAGGCAGTTTGTTCAATCTGCTATAACACAAGGTGGAAATAATTGATCTGGAGATAGGATAGCTGTTAAGTGTGCTAATTTCCCGAAGACATTACCGTCAAGGATGACAAGTGTTCTGCCTAGCTTTATTTGCAAATCGAAGAAAGTCAAGTTCTCATTGCTCATTTTATAAGTCTTCATCTAGCGTGGCGATCACACTTCAATCCTGATTATTAGAAATCAGTCAGCGCCAACTCTGAAGTGACGAATCCAGGAATGACATACTTTTTCCAAAAATTCAAAGACCTTAGAGTTGAAAATAGAACAGTAGCTAGTTGACTGCATCTTTCAGTTGTCGGAAAACGATCCGACTCTGTATTTTTCCATTAAAGATAGACAAACACCTAACACCTCAAAGATAGGCGTTAGACATCTCAGATATTTAAAAAATCTCTCTTTATAATCGCCGTTTAATCGAAATCTCCCATCCTTAGAATAAGGTGTCTCTCACTTTCTAGATTATCATCTGATCGTAAATTTCTCTCATTAAAAGACATTTGTATTCGTTCAACAAACAACCAGAAATTGCATAAATGTTTGGTTCCATCTTATAGGGTGACGAAAGCACAGTCATTCTTGTCTTGCAAAGATTCGACTGGAAAGAATATATCAGAAAAGCTACTGGAAAAAAATTCAACGTCATAGTTTCTGGTGATTGGAAATTAAATGATTTACATAATGAATATGATTGGACAAAATACTACGAACAAGATATCAGAGAGTTTGGAGGTTAGTTGATTTACCGCATGGTTTGACAGGAATAGTGTCATTAACCAAACTTATATGTTGACACTGTCTTTTGGATTTGCTTAATTTCGAGCTTATTTGTCATCTGACAATGTGAACCGTTCGGTTATTAGAAATTGCACAGTATGAGGTAATATTAGTAACAACTAAGGATTCTAAAGTTGAGGAATTCAAAAATAATTGAGAGAATATGTAGGTCAGTTTGATGTATTTTTATTGTTGTTGTATTATGTGAGCTGGGTTGTTGAATTGCAGAATCATTAACACTGAAGAAGAACCTCGCCTAGATTACTAGGCCACTAGTATTCTAGCCAGTCCCAAGCCCGGATAAAGAGGGAGGGTTGGGGCGTGCTGCTAGCAACTCCACCCCCAAAACTTAACCAAATTGCTACTAAAACTTCAACGCACAAATATATTCAAAATTCTAAAAATACAAACAATAACCTTATCTTTCGCTGGAATCGGGGAAGTGAAATGACGCAGGCTGGTGAAAGCCTTCGGGAAGCCAGTCAGCCGATGTGCCTTCTTTCGATGAAAGCAAAAATAAGGATGGGGACGTGGAATATTCGTACAATGTACGAAGCTGGGAAGGCTGCCCAGGTAGCCGCAGAAATGAGGAGATATAAAATAGAAGTGTTGGGAATCTGCGAGAGCAGATGGAACGGATGCGGAAGGTGCCAACTACCAACTGGAGAGACAATAATCTACTCCGGTCACCCAGAGGACGATCACGAGCACACCGAGGGAGTAGCCATCATTATGTCACCAACAGCGGCTAAAGCTCTCATGCAGTGGGAACCAATCTCCTCCAGGATAATGACAGCCAGGTTCAACTCAAAAGGAAAAAATGTTACAATCATTCAATGCTACGCGCCTACAAACGTCTCAGAACAACAGAAGAAGGAGGACTTCTACAGTCAACTACAAACAGTAATGGACAACGTCCCAAAGAGAGATATCAAAATCCTGATGGGTGATATGAATGCGAAGCTGGGAGGAGACAATACAGGAAGAGAACTCACCATAGGTCATGAGGCCCTCGGTGAAATGAACGAAAATGGCGAACTCTTCTCAGACTTCTGCGCCTTCAATGATTTGGTGATTGGTGGCAGTGTGTTCAAACACAGGGATATACACAAGGCAACATGGATTTCATCAGATGGACACACCAAAAACCAGATAGACTTCATTTCAATCTCAAGGAAGTGGAGACGGAGCCTACTGGACACAAGATCGAGGAGAGGAGCAGATGTGGGTTCAGACCACTATCTAGTACAAGGGACTTTCAAGGTGAAGCTGAAAGCCTCGAGGATAGCTGGGGATAGGCCACAATGCAAGTTCAACACTCAAAAATTGAAGGACACAACCACAAAGGACATTTTCACTGCAACTGTCAGAGCAAAGCAGGAAACACTACGTGGCACCACTGAGGAATCATCCGTGGAAGACCATTGGAACTCTCTGAAGGTAATTTTCAACGAAACGTGTTCAACGCTTTTAGGAAGAAAGAAGAAACAAGACAAGGAATGGCTCTCAACGGACACTTGGAAGCTAATAGAGGAGAGGAGAATGGTGAAAGAGAAAATGATTCAATGCAAAGATGGACAAGAGAAAGAGACGCTGAGCTCAACTTACACAGCACTGGACAAAGAAGCTAAGAAGAGTGTCAGGAAGGACAAAAGACAATTTCACGACAACCTGGCTACTGAAGCTGAGAAGGCAGCAGGCAAAAGGGACCTGAGGACATTATATCAGATAACCAAGTCTCTCTCGGGAAGAGATCAACACAAATGAAACATATAAATTACAGCTAAGGGAACCCAATTACCAAGGAAGAAAGACAGATTAAACAATGGGCGGACCACTTCAAAGGACTCTTGAACCGACCACCACCTGCAACCCATCCAGAAATACCAACAACAGCACGTACACAACTGCAAGTTGACAACAATCCTACAACGAAAACTGAAGTCTTGAATGCAATCAAGCTTCTGAAAGCTGGAAAAGCAGCTGGACCAGATGGAATACCCCCGGAAGCACTGAAAGCGGACCCAGAAACAACAGCAGATATGCTGACTCCATTATTGCAAAAGATCTGGAAAGAGGGAAAGGTGCCTACTGACTGAAGGAAAGGTTACCTCGTGAAACTACCAAAGAAGGGCGACCTGGGACTCTGCAAGAACTGGCGAGGAATCATGCTCCTTTCGACGCCAAGTAAAATCCTGAGTCGCATCATCCTGGAGAGAATCAAGGACGCACTGGATACAGAACTCCGACCAGAACAAGCTGGATTCAGGAAAGGCAAATCATGTTCTGACCAAATGGCAACGCTACGCATTATTATCGAACAAAGCATGGAATGGCAATCAAACGTCTACCTCAACTTTATAGATTTTGAGAAGGCCTTCGACAGCGTTGACCGCGAAGTAATTGGGAAACTACTCAAGTACTACGGCGTACCCCAAATATTCATCAACCTTATTCAACAGCTGTACGACAACGGCACATGTCAAGTGATCCACAACGGAAAACTCAGCGAAGCGTTTGGAGTAAACAAGGGAGTCAGACAAGGGTGCTTATTATCACCAATGATATTCCTAATTGTCGTGGACTGGATTATTCGTCAGACAGTGGGAAACGAGAAGACAGGGATTAAGTTGTAACATTAGTACATTCTATCTAGTGAGGTTTGTATAGTGTGAAATGTCAACCACACAACCTGTCATATACAACTGGTGAATACGTGCCATATCTGGAGCTCGGTTTACCCGAACTTTTTTAATAATAATAATAATGGCTTTATTCCAAACAGTATTTGTGGTACAGGTATGGAATTTTCAGCGTTCATTACAATATTGCATCTAATTACCTCATAAATTTTATAAGGATTTAGAAATATAAAGCAACAACAACAAAAAGAACAAGAGAAATAAAAGAAATAAAATAAAAAAGAACAGCATTACATTCACATATTTAAACAGTGCACCACAGGATACGATATATAAAATTAGTCTGTAATAGAATATATGAGCAGCAATATAATAGTAACAAAGAAAGGAGAACAAAAGCTAATGGGAACTATTTGTTAGAGTGCCGCAGTAAATTGATCATGTCATGCCTAACAGTTTTCTCATCACATAACAGCTGTGCCAGATAAGGTATTGTGGAGTTTTTATACTTGGTAGTCCTGGCATATAGCTTCCTATAGTTACTTCTAGTTCTACCAGATGATATGCAAGGAGAGAGCTGTGTATAGAGAGGATGCTCAGGGTCTGACAATATAGTATTCGCTAGTTTCTTACATGACATTATATGTCTATCCACTATGGTGTTAACCAGTTGGTTTAACGATATCCCACTTGCCCTACTAACAGCTTTTAGTGCCCTACGCAGCGAAGCAAAGTCTTTCTTAAGTAGTCCTGGAAAGATTAATGGGGAGCAGTAAAGAGGGATGGGTAGAATACAGGAATTGACAAACTGAGAAAGTAAAGACTGCTTTATACCAGACTGCCTAAACTTCCTAAGGTAGAACGTTGAGCGAAACATCTTTCTAGTCACAAGCAAGATGTGAGAGGACCAGGAAAGATCGGAGGAAATACTCAGTCCAAGGTACTTGACATCTGATGTAGTTACAGTAATTTATAGCTTGAAGGTTGCTGTGATTTCACATGACAGATTGTTCCCATATTCTCATTTGTGTTAGTGCTTGAGTAATTTTATAATTGTGAAATTTTAATGTATTTTTTCATCATGATTTACCACACTGAATGCTGAAATCGACTTTGTTGTGCAGGTTGTAGTTACCATAACGCCTTCCGGATACACCGATCATTCTCGGGGTTCACTCATGGGTAAATGTGTTTCACACTTTTTCTTATCCACTGACTTGAAATTAAGTCTATCTATGTTATTGTGAGGTTTATTGAAATTATTATGGAGGATAAGTGTGAGATCACATCCGATTCCTCTTCAAAACTCTTCAAATTTGCTGTGATAAAAAGAGTTGTAAGTACAGGATTAATGGTGGGTGCAAGAATTCTCCCGAGACGCACATTTTAGGGATATCACTCTTATACAAATACCTTATTAGATGTAACAGCTAGTCACTGATATCAGAATTGATGATGCATTCAGGGGGCATGGGAATCCTTTCACTCCTTTGACATTCATTTTGATAAAGTTGGGAGAGGAAGAGGATGGAACTGTAGAGGCTATTTAGGCCAAAAGGAGCATTTTGACCACATCATTTAGTAGTTATTGATGTCAGGAGGATCTCTGTCCCCTCTTAACTGATGAGTCGTAGAGTTTTGAATCGGCGGTTCATGTAAATAAAATTTAACAGATGCCTAGTGTTATAAAGGAGATGAGAACAAAAAAATTGTCACCTGACTCCAAATATATCTGTTGTAGTGTGGTGAGAGCTGTCTACTAGCCAAGTGATGGACAGTAATTGAGGTCAATGTTTATGTATCAAATATTAGTCATGTTGTGGTGAGAGATGGTTGCTGGCCAAGTTGGTTGACAGTAATTGAGGTCAAAGGTCAAGGTGGACAGGCGGTTACAGTTAACATATAGATGAACTGACACAGCCACAAGAGATGCTAGGTTAACTTTGTGTGAGAAACAACCAATCAACAGACTGTATTTTCTACTAACATTGACCTACAATAATGTATATAAAAATCTATAAATACGTGTTGATTTTTCGTAATAAACGATCTGTTGCCTGGCCCTTGTCTTTTGTTGTTACAGTAGCACATACCTCTGATTTATCGGGAATATACCGTCGTGTTTAAGAAACTACCAATATCGTGGTGCTCTTATATCAAATACGTTGCGCTGCGCCTACCAAAAAATACACTCATCCTCGCATTTTGGACGTCATTCAGGATACATGTGGGTAAGCACATAGTAATGATTAACGTCACTTGAGGATTGGAACAAAGACTTTTGTAATCCCACATAGAGTGGAGGAGCGTTCTCAGCCAGTATCTTAATTGTCAGACGAAATTATCACTTTGAAATTTTCCGTAATTGCGTTACACAGTTCGCTCATTGTTTAAGTCCAGAATTGCGCTTATAGTGTGTATAATGCCAAATGGACTTTAAGGACTGACTCTAAGAATAACCACTCTGCTACCTGCACACTGAGACAATTCATGGCAGGCTGTTACTAACCTCCGTTTAGGAGTCGGAATTATGTTAAGGTGAGCTATCTTTTGCAATTTCGAAGCTCAATTTTCAATGACCTCGTTGAAAGTAGGGTAATGCAAAGCGTTTACTAGTGTTCAAATCCTGGTGGTCGAAGTACTCAATGAAGTGGGAAGAACGAAATCCGTATACGTGTATAATTTGTTAAATAGATATATCACGCAGTGAAACGGTATCATTTATTGGATGAAAAGGTTTAAACGCTATTTATTGTTATAATAAAGGTTTTTTGTATTTCTCAATGGATGAAAAACAAAACGATATTGCTGTTTTTACTGACGTTTCGCTAATTAATGCTGCTAATAGCTTTATCAAAGTATTATTAATCCAGAATTCGCAAAATCTCAGCAGGTATAATCGAACCCGCTCTACAGCAGTTCACCAATAAAGAATCATAATATGTACGCCAGAAAGACATCACATTTATTCAAAATACAACGAAACATGCCATATAATCTCACCAAACAAGAATATGAAGCCCCAAGAAATTTGAAGAAAGACGAAAGCATTATTATAACTAAAGCAGACAAGAGAAACGTCACTGTGATAATGAACAGGACACATTATGCAAAGAGGGCGACTGAACACCTATCTGAAGGAACAAACTTACTCATTGAAGAAAGGAAGATATCTTTGGAATTCAACAACATGAAACTAAATGCAAACAGACTTATTCAAAAAGGCAAAACAAAGATTGGAAATTCCCTGTGGTGTAAACTGAAACCAAAATCGTATGTACCTTCAAGATTCTACGGTCAACCAAAGATACATAAACCCACAGTTCCATTAAGATCAGTAGTGGATTTCACCAACTCAAGGTCATACAACCTCTTCAAATACTTATTTTCGATTCAAAAGCACTGCAAAAGGACACTCAAGATATTGTAACATGTTCATGTGATTGCGAACCCCAATTAGAACACCGAGAAATTGATAAAGAAAACATTATGGTGAGCTATGAAATAAAACTTATTTTATTGTAGTATCCCTAATAAAGAAAGTGTTGATATCATTTCCAGTTTACTGGAATCAGATCCAGCACTATCAAAAAGATGTCCCCTGCACACCAGTGAAATAATTATGAGCTTAAAATTCCTTCTAGAAAGTAATTATTTTACATTTTAAGAGAATTTATATAGAAAGACAAATGGTGTTGCTATGGGTTCACCAGTTTCCCCAATAGTCGCTGACCTTTCCATGAATAGATTCGAAGATAACATCTTTTCATGCATACTCACTCCTAAAATATGGTTAAGATATGTAGATTATACTTTTGTAGTGCTACAACGAGACCTACACATTTCATTCTTGGAGAAACTAAACAATGTATCTCCCAGAATCCAGTTTACTTCGGAAGCAGAATCAGGTGTCGGTGAACTACCACGTCTAGACTGCCTAGTTAAGAGGAGGGAAAACGGACATTTTGTATATCTGTATTTCGGAAGAAAACCCACTCCAATAAATATTTAGACTTCGGATCGTCACACCCTAACAGCGCAAAGGTATCAGTTATTTCAGGTATTCTTAGATGAGCACACTATTTGATATTAACGCATGAGAAAGAAAAAGAAGAAGAAATACCAAACAATACTGAGACTCCCAAATGAAACAACTACCCAAACAACTTCATCAACAAAATCAGCACTGAAATTAAGTATGTTCGAAAGCGTGTTCCGAAAAGACGGACCTCAACAGTTGTCATACTGTTCAGAACAGAGACGTCAGACGATATCAGAGGAGTACAGAATAAGCTCAACATCAGGGGTTTTCAAAACATTAGACACTGCGAAACAACCTTGCTCATATAAAAGACCAAATCCCTAAAGATTCTCTATCAAATTGTGTCTATAAAATAAAATGCTTGGAATGTGATGCGATATACATCGTAGAAACATCGCCAGAGAGAAATCAAAATCAGAAGAAATGAACACCGTAGAGCATCTGTTCGACCACTAAGAAATCCAGTTGAAAATCACCAGCCATAGAACTACACACTATGGAATCAGGCCACAAAATTAATTATGACAATATTGAAATCATCATCCAGACAAAGCATTTCAGAAATCACACAGAAGGTGTTACGTCATTAGAAGCACTTCATATCAAGTGGAATCCAAACTGTCTGAATAGAAATGATGAACTAAAACAGAATAGGAGCTGGTTACAACCTTCCCCTTCCCCATGAACTGACACATTCAACACGTATGTGATAAGCAACTTCAGTATGTAAACACACGCTGCTTCTATAATTTTTTTGCACACTTATCGAATGCAACAGTCTACACCTGGTATTATTATCTCTACCAGTTGGCTGACTGGACAACGCAGAAATGCACCCATGCTGGGAAACGATGACTAAGTTGTTATATACAAGCTGAGATTTTGTAAATTCTGGTTTAATAATAATAATTTGATAGAGCCATTAGCAGCATTAAATAGCGAAACGACAGTAAAAACAATATCGTTTTGTTTTTCATACATTGGGAAATACAAAAACCTTCATTATAATGAAGATCATATACCCAATACCCATTTTTTTTCAAACTGTTAAAAGTGAACTTGGTTCGGACATATATAACAACTTATTGCTCATAATCATATCCATGATAATCACATAACTTGGAAATTTGAGTTTTACAATTTCCTCTGTTCTCTTCTTTCTGTTGTAGGGGTTTTGGAATTTTCCATATGTATGTGGCAGCATTACATGTAATTACACAGAACCTAACAATAGGACAAGAGGGATTGATAGTGTGAGCTATATTGATTGAATCAAATGCAGACAAGTGTAATGGGAATGATTCAACACCTGTCCCATACATCTGGAAAATTATACTACCCCTACGACATATAGAAGAGAACAAAGAAAACTGAATAACTCAAGTCTCGAAGTAGTGTGATTATAACTGATTTGATCATGAATCACAAAATAATTGTGTTCAAAACCTTGTCATCTAGAAAGCAGCAGGCATTCGTAGGGATCATACTACGTTGAAGAAAACGGTTCCGTTCCAATCACCGAAGGTACGCTAAGTAGGGCCAAGTTAGTACTTGATGAATAGGTGTCTCTATGGGAATACCAGGTGTAGCTGACCTTTCAACACACTGAAAATTCCACATTGTACTTAAAGCGCTGTTTTGAATAGAAAAGCCACTGCTATATGCTGTTTTAAAGTACTCCTAAGAGAAATGTCAGAGGTGTCTTTCTTAACCAAATTACCACTTCGCTATTTCGCCTAAAGGAAATAGCCCTTCAAATGACAACTACTCAGTGTTTATAAGTGACTGGATAGCCCAAGTGACAAATGAAGCGAACAGGCTTTTCCACATAGAAAATGAAGTAGTGGTGGTGAGACATCAGTGAAGATGTCAGTGAGTTGAGTGACGGTGAGAATCGGATTACACAGTTAGTGACATCTTCAGTGAAAAAGGGTATACGTCTGTGTCTCAGTCAGGAATTGGTTCAATTATGTAACCGTCAGAGCGATATTGACCTCATCTAAATTGCTGGTGTATAGGTCAAGAATGTATGTGTATAATCAAGAAATTACATGAAGAAACTGATAGATTAATTGTTAGAATGCTTGAGAGGCGTTTATTAATTGAAAAGACACAAGGATGAGTTCATTTGAGCCAAACTGAGTATTTAGGGCCATTTTATGAGCCACTTCTTTATGAATACTAGTATATTGGCGAATGCAATTACATTTGGCTCTCTGGCATCTCTAAAAACCTGTCGATTTCGCCACGCACACCTTACCACTAAGGCTAGTGGTCATTGTATTTCCCATCGTGTCCCATTTAAGGATCCGAAAACCAAAAAGACATAGTTGCTGGAATCTCTTCTAAGCCAAATATGTTTGATAAATGCAGCTAGACACCTTTAAGACAGAAAAAAGATTATCAGCACCTGCCCCTAAGGTAAAAACAAATTACAGAGTTTTACACTTTAATTATTATTACGCTTTATGAGAAATCAGTGAATAGACATGAAATTTGATGTCGAAAAAAAGGATAACTACTGAAAAATTGTCACACTAAAAGAAGAAAAATCGCAGGTTTTAGCAGTTTAGTGAATTTTTTGTGATTAAACAGTCGGTTTCTTGCCTACTTTGTCTAACATGTAATTAGTGCTTTTAAAAATAAAAATTTTGCCATTGGAAAAAAAATTAGATATATAATTACTTTGTGTTTATTTCTTAGTCTGGCTTTTCTGTTTCGATAGCCAGAGATGAATCATTTGTTTTGATTTTCTATATGTTACAATGGGAATTTTCCATGATTTAAAAAATAACTGACTTGTTGCGTTCTATAACATGCATGCAGCCTAATTATTAAAATTTAATTGAAGTGGAGACTGGTGAATGTTTCTGCGTAGTTTCCCGCATATGTAGATGCACGAAATTTAATTTTGAATTGCTCCTCATTTGATTGCTACACATCAGAAATCATCTCAGTACTGAATCTGACATTTGAAAATAAAACTCCATGAGAATGGCATTCGATGCATGCACTCACTTCCAAACAATTTGAAGACGGGGTGTAGAATAAAAATTATTAATTCTACACCGTGGGATGCCTACAGATGCTGTAAGAAGATTTCCGCCACTCTCATCGTGATAATAAATTTACACTGAATCCACCTCACAGCTATCATTGAAACAGACTGCTGTACATGGGCACCAGTTATCGTGATGCACCTAGCATTGTTCATTCACTGTATCTCTGATACCGAAGACATTTCACACAACTATTCTGTAGGGAAATGTTAGGTATTTTGAATATACTGCTGGAACCTCGAAGTCACTAGGTCATAAATTCCATTTCCCTAAATATATCTGACTGTAACACTGAGAAATTACTCAAATTTCAGTAGAACACTGTTAAATATGTTGGATTAATGTCGATATGTTCACACTTCGTTTTGTATTGCAAACAGTTACAGTGACAATTAGTCACTGGAATGTGAATCGAATAAATGTAGGAAAGCAAGGTGATTATTCCATTTGACTCATAAATTTGTCTAAGTGTTTGCCTAAGGAGGGTCTCAGTTTTACCCTTGTACATTTAATAAGCCTCAATATATGTCGATGATTTACTTGCAGCAATTTAAACTTACAAAAAGATGACTATTGTTCAGTAGGAATAAGTTTGAACAAACACCCCGAATAGCTGTGAACATAAACTAAGTGATGCCATAGAATGTTCGATCATTCTAACACGTATCAGTACAATCTAACAAAATACTTTTCATAAAAAATAACCACTCAAGACTGTTTGTTTAACACGAGAATATAACTACGAGTCTAAAGACTAAGGTGTAATTTATTCACTGATTAAACTAAAGCTACATAAATCAGAACAAAAAGTGCGTCTTGTTATCTTTCCCCGTCTCTGTCTCTTTGATGTTAGTTTCAAAGTACACGCATATTTCAGTAGAAAAACAACTAATACGACTATTTGTTTTCGAAATGAAACACATTTTTTCAGCCTACTTGACATTTGTACATGAGTAGTTACTTCAAAAAATTATAAAGTAACACAGATTAATAACTAATACGACACGACTTTTCGTTATATTTTTCACAAAACTATTCGTTCAAAATGAGCTATTTCAAATGATTTAGCTGAAATCTAAATGAAGCCGAGTATTCACAAGGTGGATTCACTGGATTGAAAGGAAAGACGATTGTATCCTTAAGTCCCGAACTCTGAATAAATAAACTGAAAACGTATAGGCTTCTTAATTATTTTCATCGTGGAATTCTGTTGTTTTACTCATAAGTTCACTATTATTTCAAGAATTCCACTTCTTACTGCTATTCAGTGATTTAAGCAGGTGAAGATATTATGAACGCTTTTGAATGAAGAGGATTCTATTTAATGGTGAGGCCTTCAACTAACCATCTTCGAAGCCGATTAAATCGAATACTCACAGATATGCTAACTGGTGTTTACCTTCCGTGAAGTCATATTAAAACATTTCGTATTAGTGAGTTTGTCATAACCATCACAAGGTTCTTCAAGAGATGATACGTATTAGCTTGCTAGGAGTAACGCATAAATGTGGCTTTAAATCAACACGAATTTTCTAACTCGGGAGTTCGGTGACAACTCATAGGAGAGAATATTCTGGGGCATAAATATCAAGAGATCATGATTAGATACTTGACACCAGCATATCGCCTCAGTGTAGGTTATCAAGAGATAGAATTTCAGCCAAGTGTAGTGATTGATTAACCTCAGGAAAATGCATAATTCCGCGGAAAACTCGTTAATCATTGCGCAATCACTAATGGACAAGCACACACATTGGGGTGAGCTAGTGCCACACTTTTAAGAAGTATCATATTGACATGATCACTATATACATGTCCATTCAATTTACTATGTCCGGTACATGCAATACGAATGACACAGTGCCAGTATCCGATATGTGGAAAAATCTTACTACCAGTGAGATCATAAGACAGGTAAGGATGGAAAGCCTTTATATCATAATGAGAACTGAAATGTGATGAGAACGTCACCAGTAAGTAATAATGCATGACTCTATATATTATGAATTTACGAATTACCTGATGATGAGGTTATAATCTACCACAGCGACAAAATTCTTTCCTTGTATAAATTCCACTGCAGAGTATCTCAAATATAACTCACTGCCAAATGAATAAATGTTTTACACGTACAGCTCATGGAATGGATTGCAGATGCCTATCATCTATCACGGTAGGTAAATGCATTTTATTATAAATGGATTATTCATTCAACTGTAAGAGTTAGACTTGGGTTAACTTCGACTTAAATTAGCCACTCTTACGAAAACTTCTTCACCGCTTTATGACCTTAATTGTACTCTGCCTAATGCGCAAATACTAACGAACTGAATCAAGGTAAAAAGACTTGAGATGACTAGTGTGACTGGAACAGAGTTATATTTACACAAAAGCAATATGAGATTTGATAAAGAATAAGAGGGTATACACTTATCTGCAGTCGAGACGGTGGTAAGCTCGGAGAGTGTGCTGGGTGAAAGCACAGTGAGAGAGCGAAACCGAAACCGTACAGGGGATTCACGAATCCAAAGAGGAAGTGGGGTTAAAGGTCAGGTGAGTTCGTTCAAACAAAAGTTCGAAGGTTCAATGTACACTACACAACCACGCCTTTGGTGCCACACTCTCATTTATTATGCACTAAAATGTTTGACTAAATTCATGACATCAAGAAATAATTTATAAAGTCATCCAATGGTGAAAAACGTCTGTGTAACAGACCAGTCTGCATGAACAGTCAACCAAAGGCAGGCAACCTTGTTGTCTGAGTGAGTGAATTTGTTTGTGAAGCACCTTAGTTTCAGACTGAAAAAATGACTCAAAACACTTTGAGGGTTGTAAAATCCAGACGGAAGTTGCATGACATTCAGCATTCAATACAAACTCCTCATCTTCACCTCGAACACTTCTACAAGCCCTCTCACCATTTGTCTCCCTGACAGGAGGAACTCGTAAGAATAATGCTCTAGAGTAGGAGAAATCAGTGTTGAGAGACTGATAGACAGACGGAATTTTGACAGTTCACGCCCGGATTGATAGACAGTCATTCCTTGTGTCAGTAGTGAGGCGCATAAGCGCAGTAGCTGACACAATAGTGAAGGGAATTCGTCTCTACAGAAACCTCCAACCGGGTCCAATCTATAGTGTAAATTCCCACGTTTAAAGCTGTTTCTTAAATTCCATGCACGTTTGATACGTTGCTGATTGACTGTAATACAGGGATCAATGATGGGACAAGACTTCTAGCAGAGGTACCCTCAGTGATCGATGTGAAAAATAGAGAAAGGAGATGTCTCCAACACTTGATATCATGTTCGATTATACTGTTCATCATTTGAAATCTGAGGTATAGAGATATTCTGTGTTAGAAGTATTTAGTGACTGTTTATATACTGAAAGTTGGGGCGCGACACGCTTCACTTTCACACTTGGATTGAACCCATAATTCCAATGTGACTCAAAAATGTAACACATGCATGTGTAAAGTATCTACGATGGGTTCTGAGTAAACAGGTTTATAAAATGCTGCACATGGAGAGACTGTAGTTGCTGACTAACCATTGAGATCAGATGTTCGACCTGAAATTCAAGAAGCAGTCCATGGAGTTGATTCCCGGAAGCAAGATTCTATATGGCATTATTCATGACCAGACATATTAAGTAACATTGGAAGCAATCTTTGGAGTGAAAGTTGAAGGGAAGAAATTGAGAAGTAATGGATAGATGAATAGGTGAAGTTGTTCTAAAAGAAACATGATCTTCAACTGTATGAGTACTGAGCTCTAATATTTCTCGAGACCAACGAGCGATCCACCGATTCAAACCAGACAGTAATTGTGTGTAGCTTGAGTCATTGTTGGTGGACTCCAAAGTCATACTGAACGACCTTATTCATTCGTATCACCTTCCAGTTTGTCTCGGTTGAGGTCTACCTTCATACGTTTGTCGTTTGATGACTCACAGAAGACCAGGACACAACAATGAATGTTAATTTATGTTATATTTACGGTCATCTGAAGACATTAATCAAATGTCAGCTACCTTGATGAACTCCTCTCCGTTTGAGTAACCTAGTTACATTCTATCGACTGATCAGTTACTCTTCCATTCACCTGTTTACAACTCAATACCACAAATACTTACGTTAAGATTTTCAGTAAGCTATCGTTGAGCAACAGCAACAGTTTGTATTGCCCTCACCCTGTGGTTCCTGAAGCTGACCATTCAATTTTGTATAACTATTTTCCCATTTCCCCACTTATTTAACCGCTGTTCTCCTATTTTCCATCTTCATTCAACCACTATTTCTCCATTTCTAGTAATTGTGTCACCAGTATATTTCTGTTTTCCGTACCCTTATTATACTGAGCATCGTTTACAACTTTTGTTTCACATTTATGTTCTTTTTGGGCTATTTATATTTGCTCATGATTCAATCACTGTAATATGTCAAAATGCATTTCCGACATTTCTTCATACCATAAAATACAATAAAAGCATGCATAATTTTATATTTCAATAAATTCGTATACTTCAGTCGATGTGAGCATGAGGTGTTTTGGCTGTTGGAATATTTCACACTGTTCTGAAAAATGAGAGATGCACAAATTTGTAATCTTTCGAATGAAATGAAATAGATATCAATATTTCGATTAGATGTCAACTAGTATCATGCATCTATTTCTTGGTTTAGTGTAGAGTGAATTCTCTCAGTCACGTTTGCAATGTGACCACCATTATAGGTGGCTCACAGTCATGATGCACTCAGAATTGTTTTTATTAGATAATTAGAGGAATTCAGCAAGAAGCTTCGTGCCTGTTCGCACTCATTAGTCAGCAAGGGGTATCTGCACGTTGATGGCGAGCCACCTAGTGTGGTGGGCATATTGTAATCTTCACTGAGAGAATTTGGAGGGCACCGAACAAAGGATGACACGCATGATATCAATCAGTGTCCAGTCAAAGTATCGAATACAGTCCTGTACAATGTCATTAGACAGAGCGAATATCTCCGTTGTAACCTTTCTGACTAAAGCACCTAGCGACACTGGTTCCAGTCTCGGAAGGGACATTAGTGGCAGCAAGATTTCAAACATGACCAGCTGACCACTGCCGGTAAACATCAAGCCTAGTGTCAGGGCTTCCTGACGATTTCCCCTAGCCACTTAATAACAACAATTTTAAGGAATCACCATAGTATACCGCATACAGTTATTAACAAATGTCTTACAACCACTTAAGGTATTGACTATTAATCAGTAGTGTGAAAATGGTTGTGAAAGTGAATAACTGTAAAAATTTTGGTTTAAGTTTCTATGAAACTGAAATAAATAATTGCAAACTTACTTTCGGCAAACTCGGAAGAAGTTTATTATAAAGTCCAAAATAAATTTCGATATTTAGAAAAATCACGGAACTCCTAATAGCAATAATTTGGTACACTAATTACAACCACCGAAATAGTGAGCATGTCAGATAAGTACATTTTAATAGTAAGACATCAGAGTATAATCAGAAACTAGACCATATGCGAAGTGAAAAACTCAAATACAAACTCAAAATTTGTGGCAAACAACAAAACCCACAATATTTTTATTGAAATATCCAAAGAAGCTTAACGAAAGCTCGTTTTTGGTAGCAAGATGTTCGACCAGTTGATTGACGAAAATGAGTTGACACAGAAACTGATAAAATTATCAAAGGAGTCTCTTCTTAACTCTCGATTCAACCGAGTGCCTAATCAACACTTCAACAATAGAACTAAACCCTAGTGAGATAGAAATAGTCACAAAAGGATCGAATGTTGCATTCGTTATCAATCAACTGCGGTGTAATAATGTCATTCCCAGCACAAATGCAGCACTGAGTTTAACAAATAAGACGATAACAACAGATCACCTTGTCCATTCGAATTAAGACAAGCAGATGAAGAGAAACCTAGCCTAGAGAAATAAGGAGGACTGGATCTGATCAATTTCAGAAGTCAAAAGGACTCAGTTTTCACGAAGACTGATGGAGGGGTGTGAAGGTATGCAAAAGTCTGACCATTTTATAACGTTCAAAGAAAGTATTAAAATGCGTCAGTATGTGGAAGTTGACCAGCTTACAGGTGTGCTGATTAGTGAGACTGAAGAAGCTACAATCGTCACCTATTGAGTATAAATGGTTTAATTTTATGCCTAAAACTAATAGTGCGTTAAGATACATTAACCGGTTTATCCTATAGGGTCAGTAGTCGATTTTAGAAATGAACCAGACAAATGAGTTGTCTGAACGCATAGGATCGATGAATTGTCCCAGTAAAACTCATTGAAACTTCAGACTGTTGAATTCACAAGAAATGGAAAGAAATTAAATCACATTCAAATCAAAAGTTATGAAAATTGATTAGTTTTGATATGTCTGATCCTTGCTTTAATGTAGCTACGATTATGGCTATAGAAGCAGTTAAAATTGGATGAACTGCTTATCGTGAATCACGCGTACAATGGAGTTATTCAAAAGGGTAAAATACTCTTGGATGTCATTGTGTCTTGTGTCTACTGTCTTCACATTCAAAAGAAAGAATAATAGACGGTGAGAGGGAATAGCAATGAGATTACCAATATCTTCAATCTTAGGACTAATCTTCACGGATAGTTAGGAATCATGTCTTGCTGCAAAGCTGTTGTAGAGAATTGAGTATTACATTTTCACTATGTCATAAACGCCGCATACCTGCGATTAATCCGAACCTACAAACTTGGTGGAAATGGGAATAAAATTCTCATTTGAGTTAAGAAACTACCACAGAGATTTAGTCATGTCAATTCGGGAAGTAAATCGGACACAAGAAAGCCATTTATGTCCAAGTGTTTGTAAAAAGCTGTGACACTGTAGTGAATACGCAGACTCTAGACAATTCCACCTGTTAAATTCAAAGGGAGGCTTAGAAGAGTACTCACTAACCTGTCAAAGATACTGGGTGGCACATCAGAGTAGATATCAGGAAATGAAACGGATAAAAGAAGTATAATTTTTCAGATAGCCACCCCACAAACTCCAGCAGGAATCACAATAAGGCTAGCAATAAAGTAAAAATGGAACAGTGATCCTACTAACCCCAAGATAAACAAGAAGGCATTTGAAATATCATCTGTGCTTCCATAAAAAAAGGACTTTTGAAACTCTACATAGGATTCCTAATAAAGTAGGAGCCATGGCAATCTTTTAGCCCAAACGGACACTGCATTTGACTTGGATCCATCAAATTATTGGAACATGGTTTTATAGATGAGTGTAGACTGACTGACATACATCAGTGTCAATCCAAACACTAACAGAGAATCACACAATTGGTGATGACAGGGCCACATTTCATAAACTAGATGAATACTGAGATTGACCACTGAATCCATCTTCACCTAATCTGCAGGCGCCATGTGCATCACGAATGAATAAAAACCGACAACGGAAGCATAGGAAGTGGGACGACTGGTGTAACGTTCCATTAAATCAAACCAAACGTCTCTAAGACTAGTTCATTTATCTGTGTAGCACTCATTCAGAAATTGATTTTATGTATGCGTAGAGAACATTTACCACTGTGTGACTGAACATTGGTGTTTGATTATTTCACACGACCGGGCATGGTTGGAATTCGCTCACGTACTTTGAAAGTTTAGTTTTGCTCAAAAAGTGCAATTTCTCAAGTTTTCACTTACACTTATTGGTACGACGTTGTCAGTATTTAGTCGTACGCAGCATTTGGTGCATTGAAGAACGTGAAGACCTAATTGTGTCACACTATACAGACTGGAGTCAGCTACCAGGAAAATCAATGGTCAAGAAATAATGGAGCCAGATAACGAGGTCCTAAACTATAAGACTGCTTCTACGTGAATAATTGCAACCAAAAGATAATAAGAAAATAACACCGTATCACAATGTGATATATGACAAAAATGTCATATCCTGTAATATCTGCTCTACTGCTAAGTTTTGTTAAAGATATATGTGAGAGCTGTTCGGAAACGAAGTGGAGGACGTTTTCGACGAATTTTGAAATATCTACGCAAATGTACTCCAAGTTCCAGCGTTTAAAGTTTTGTTTTAACAGTCACCCATCTGGATATGCTGAGACGTCGTTTTGCGTACTTTCCTTGAGCTGTTAACATCCACATTCTCTGAGTTGGTAGTTCAGTAATACCAGAGAGATGAGCTGTAGATTCTAGGTGTTCTGGTGCCTTTACACGATGGTTTACTCCTCCCGGTACCTCTGACACTAGCTAGTTGGGGAACGTGTGCTCAGACACGTATTATTTTGATTATTCCGTTGGATTCTGAGTGGAACATCGGGCTTCAACCACACATCTGCACTTTGTCCTATTTTCTGCCATCCTCTTCATCTGGGTCGACCATTGCCCATAATCTCTCATCAACTTCTTTGACCTCTCTTCCATATCAACTCCTCATGGACGACCCACTAATCGCTTCTCACTGAGATTCCACTCGAGTGATGGCCTGCTTTACTTGCAATGTCATCCGACGGCTTCCTCAACGTATGGCCAATCCATCTCCATTTTCTCGTATATATTTGTTGAGAAGTCGGTTCTCAGTTGGTCTGTTTCATTGCAGAGTTTATTTTGCTAATTCTTTCTGACCGGCTGACGATTTGATCTTCAGTATAGTGCAAGAGAAGTCAGCTGTTGATAAATTCTACAATCTGTTGGAAATCCTTCTCGCAACACACTGGACACGTTTCTTACACATATAGAATCACTGACGGACTTTACATTTGTATTGAAAATCCGAATCTTGTTCTTGATGCTGGCTAAGTGCAGGAGACTTCCAAACTGGGTTCAGGTTGACGAAGGCGTATCTTGCTTTACCTAGATAAGCGAAAAAATTATCGTCTGTAAAATTCCTCTCGTTGATGGTGATTGATGCTGGTTGATTTTGTTGCTGTTAGTTGGTTATCTTCATCACCCCTATCTTCTCTATGTTCACTTGGAGTGGTATATCTGCTGGCTGCTTCTTCAGCCAGTTGGTTGGTTTTCGCCTGTAAATCTTCGAGCTTGTGTGATATTAAACAGAAATCATCCACGCTCGAAATCCACATCTTCTAAAGTCGTCGTATCTGTCCAACTTATTATATACTGTCTTCTCACTATCTATGCACAGCCTGTCACATAATGCCACCCAACGGAATTAGAAATATCATTGGTGATAATAGACAGCCAGCCTGACTTACTCCTGTATTCACTTCAAACGCCTCTCTGAGTTTTTCTGTTGTGGATCACATGATAAATACTTGGGCACTGCACGCGGTAGTGTTGAGGCATCTTCTAATTATTACTCAGTCGACTTTTTCAAAGTCGATGAAGTTAAGGTAGGCAGGGTTTTGATTGCTATTCTATGCTTTGTTCGATGACGATGCATAGAGTTGCAATTTGGTCAGCACGCGCCCCATAACGTAATAGCCACTGACGTCGACGTTTAACTGCTCACCTGTAGCCTCTTCTTTGTCACAGACTGTAATTTTGAGATACTCTTCTTGATTTACACCAGGGTGGCGACTAGCGTCATCCCGAACTACAACAGAAGAGCGTTTGTGGCCAACATCTCTACAACTATTCTCCGCTGACGCTTCGCTCATCATGACAAATAGCAGGAGGTTCTTAGACCGTAACATCAAACCAAGATGTTCTTTCCGCTGTCTTTTCATGGTGGACTGTTGGTATAGATCTCTTGTTGTTCTATCAGTTGCTGCTTGATGCAGGTAGCTGTGAATTGATCAACCCTACAACACGACTCTCCATCTATAGTAGTGTCACTTATAGACCTTCCCAGGCAAACTAATTTTATTAAGAGCGGACATCGTGTAACTAGTCCGTAGCGTTAACACAACCTGACAGATGGAAGGGATGAGGTATATGCTGCATTTTCTCGCTATAGTATCTCACATCCTGTAGTAATTAAGGAAGTCATTTATTCAGTGAAAATGAGTGCATTTCACTTTCGGGTTGAAATGTGTCATTGGAAAACCTCAAAATTTATTCTGAGAAAAGTACACTGCGTATCGTTCATTGAGGCAGCTTCGCAGGCACAGAATTTTGTTGACGTTTAATCAGAAAAAGAAATATATTCATGCTTGATATACTTGATTGTTCTCAAATGAGTGCCTGCTGTATGAGAGAAGGGATGCGCACTTGTCATATATTTGGAAGTTCAAATAAGAACAATCATTGCTAAGTAATATTTATCCTGAACTTAAATGTATGATAAGAGATCTATTCTTCAGCAGACAGACATCTTTCAAACACACAATGTGTCATCAAAGTAAATTGGGACCTGATGAGACACGGAATCATAAAAACAGCAAGAGAATCACCAAAATTTCGAAAACATTGGGCGTTGAAAAGCGCCTATCCAAAGGAAGACCAAGAAAAAGACTACGACTTTAGCTCTCACTTACATAATAACCAACGCGAACCTACGAACCGCAATATTTTACGGGTATCTGAGATATTGGAATCTAAAGCATTACATTGTAAAAAGATCTGATTCTATATTGGACAGGATGGAAACTTGGTTTACATGGCTCACCTGTTAATTCCTTGCATTCCTACTCCTCACTACTGTTTAACTTTATAAGTAGCATCGGGTTACATTTTGTCACATCGCGATCATAGTTGTTCATTTCTACTAGAATGCATCTCACTTATTGTACTAACATTCCATTTCGTCTGGCCTTATTATCTTCTTGTGGTTGGATGGTATCCGCTGTACATTTCCCTCTCTGTTAAACATTTCAAATTAATTTTTTGTTGGATGCATCCCACAGTCAAACGGTATTATTCACCGGATGACATTTCAAAAAACAACGAATCCTTCATAACCATATCACGTGTGACTCCTCTTGATTGCTATAAATACTAAGCGATATCTATTAGTTACAATGCACAGTTGCCTCGTGAATTTTTTCAGATGGAGATACAAAACCTCACCTCTGGAAATCCCCCAGTTTGTGATGTCGCTCGGCTAAGTGCTCTGCAACAGTGTGCAGAAGCTGTGGCCAGTCCACCGTTTGTGTAAAGCCGTAAGCGGAGGTTGGATATTCACGAAGCAATTCAAGGGTTGCGTCCAGGTCATATTACCTCAAAATTCACACACTACGCAACTAATGAGTTCACTTCTCAACTCACCCTTTCCGCTTCTCATTCTCTCTTGTCTCACTCTTCTGCCTACTATACCGATGCATAAGCTTATTTTGTTTCATTTTTTAAAATTAGTTTTATTTATTTTATTTCAGTTATTAAATTTCATCATCTATCTCTTTTTATGTGGCACTTATCAAGTACACGTAATCCACGCTAATTATAACTTGCATTATTATTCCTCTTTGCAGGCACACAGGACGACTGATAAGTCAAAGAATCAACTTCAATTAGAGAAGGGCAATGTCTTAACACACCTAATACTTTAAGCCACATTTAGCTAATTCACGATCCACACATCTTGGAGTGAACCAAAACCATGACAGTTGGGTGAAAGGACACATTAATTACAAGTTTACCGAAGACTAAGAACCTCTATCGGACATCCGGGAAGCGAGCATAAATGTTTGGTTGTGTTGTAATTCCTCTGACATTAATATCTGCAGTATTGGGCGATCTAAATTCTGCTTACTTACGAGCTGTGTGGATGAAATCACAGGTGAGCCTAGCACGCTGGTCGCTGGAGGATGACGGATATTGCACAGAGATTCCCATGAATTCATATAAACTGCAATCCTCTTTAATTAAACTCATGTTATGCTCTAGTAATTTTGGATGCCCCTTCTAGGTAGCTAATTTTTTTTCACCAATACTTAACGCCTGGTTTACAGTCGGTCTTTGTCTCTACCCATCAGAAAGTCATTCAAACTCACTATACTTGGCAAGATATACTGTTGTTCTACAGAAAAGACCAGTTCTCATGTGTCCACATCATGGAATCTGTTGAACAACAGTCACCAGACACTCTATAATTCCTCGATTGTGTCTGCTGAGTTATTGAGACGAAATGGTAAAAGTACAAAGCGAGTTCGAAAAAAATGTGTTGGTGATATAAGGATCGGTGCCAAATATGAAAATAAGCTTGTACACTGAAAGCTCTCCAGTACTGAATCATCCTGTGTAATGTCCTCGGATGGAATAGCTGGTGACATTACTAGATTTCAGCATGATTTTGATGCCAATATTACATGTAGTGCTTATATCAGGCACTACAATGAAAATTCCGAAATTGGGTTCTTTGAAATGTGATGCGTCTAATTCAAAAGTTGGTCTAATCTTCAATTTAGAAACTTCGCGATATATTTTGGCCGCAAAACTCAAGTAGTTCAACCTTCGATTCTTCATTTCAGGCGTTTAGACAAAACGATGTTGCCTGCTCAGGTTTCGTAATTCCCGAGATAGGTAATCAGAGGTAATCACGAATAATGCTAGCTTCAGTCCACATTTCCCAGTCATTCGCAAGGCTGATTTTCTTTGCGCCACACATTTTCAAGATTTCCTACGCATTCGACATGCTGTTTCACCTATGTTTTGACCAGAGAAGCCCGCCGTATGCCACCACAATTTCACCTCTTAATCCCACATCTCACACCAGCATCCTTCTGTTAATGGGCACCTGAGATCGTAAATATTAAGAAGTTTATTCATTCTGCCTGAATGTATGTGGATGTCACAACTGTACTTAATCAGGCAGTCAAGTGTAATGGTAGCCCACTCCTTGAGTGGATGATATCTTCACCGTTCTGAACTGTCAGAACCGTTTTGCTAAACTTGATTCACCTGACGCTCACGCACAATATTATGTTCAAAATTGCATGAGATTAAAACACATCAAGGATTACACCAATTTAGTCGACTACTCTGTGACATAGAAACAGTAAATATCAACCTTCGGGAGATCAATGACAGCGTATCATCCTGAATGCCAGGAGCAATTGAATGTCTTGATGATATTTCCATGGTGACAGCACCTGTGAATGAGCCTCAATGCGGCATTTGGCAATCAATGGAAAATAAGAAAGCTTATCTTTGTTCTGTGGAGTTAGAGTTCTTAAATCTAGAAAGGTACCCGGGACTCGTACTTTCGATATTCTCCGTCGTCAAAAGACTCCATACAATATTAAGGTACAAAAGGTTACTGCAGGTCGCATTCAGATTGACACATGAGAATACAGTAGATTTTGGAAAAATTTATACATTTTTGTTAGCTAGGAGACAACACAGCAGCTGATCGGTGATTTGCAACAAGCATTATGCTAATAATGGTTTCTGTGTATGGTGAATTCATAAGGGATCATTGGAATGATTTCCTTGAATAAATTAAATGTGTCTCAGTTAGATAATATTATTGTCGTTATTACTGCAGTTAATGCTGGTTTGTTGCTTTCACAGTGGAACGTGGGAATCCAGTCAAACATCCATATTCCGATCAAATTTCTACCACCAATTTCAGCATACTCCACTTTTTTTTTTTCCTTCACGTTCCCAGTGGAACATAGGGCTTCAAGCTAGTGGCTTGAAGTTTCTGTAGCAGTGTTTATTTTACAGGATGGGGTTGCTAGCCTCATGCCCAACCTTTCCTCTTTACCAGCATTATTTCTGGCTCAGCGAGGTAAAGGAGCTCGTCAAAATCTATCATTTCTTCGAAACGACTTCCCTCATGTCATCCTCGGAGACCCAACACGTGGCTTTCCATTTCAGTACCACTCAATTCTTCAACACTTCATATCGCTTAACGATCTAGTCACCATATCCTCACTCCGTCTCTAATTCATTCTCACTACTTGTAGGGCGATAGGTTTCCGGACAGTTTGCCGACAGAATTCGGTGCTACAAACAAAATTATATTTTATCGAGTTCAGTTTTCTTATACATCCACGCAATTTATCTATATGAATCATTGGAAATAACCAACCAGGCTGTCCATATGAGTACAAATAATTACTTATCGTTTATTCAAAGTAGTATGTTTCAGTGAAGAAAAACAAATCGAAGTTTATCTCTTTCTCATTCTCTGACGTTAGTTACAAAGTACAATTAAATTTCAGTTAAAATCTAATAATCCTATTTTCAGTTGAAAATATTCATTTTTTCAGAGTACTTGAGACATCTCAGCCTTACAATCACTTATAGATAGTGTAATCGTTCAGATTAATAACAATTTTAACATTTGTGCCTTGACTAATGTTCATATCAATCATATTTCATAAAAACAGCTCTGTTCAACTTTATTTACTTCTCAATTTTATCTAGATCGATTCGCTATGAAATGTAATAAAGAATTGCAATGAATCTCAGCCTGTCTCCTTCTTAAAATGACCTATAAGTGAACACGAACTGAATTCCCAGAATGGAAGGTGTAAATTTCTTGTCGCGACTCACTTCAATACGAATGATAGTGCAAATGTATGGGTCTATATCAATTCGAGTATCACACTAATAATCAGGTATTTGTGGTTCACAATTAGGTAGGATCGACAATATTGTTAAGCAGTGAGTCAGGGCATTATAGATTTCGGGCGTCTTCTAAATAACAAAGATTTCATGGAATTGCGATTTTTAAAGTCTCGTAAACTAGAAGAGTTTGACACCCGATCAGGTGATATTTAGTGTTTATCTTCAGTGGAATTAGACCAAAGCGTTTCATGTTGGTGCGTGTGCTTGATATTGAGCTTAGAGTTCCTGAAGTCACTGAACTTATTGGTTTTGTAAGAAATAGCTGATATAATTACTCGGAAGTAGTTTAAAAAGTAAAATTGAAAAGTTATGTAATGATCAATATTGATTACCAAAAAGAGAGAACTTACAGTCCTCTCCATAGGTCAATCTCCAGGAAACCAACATAGAGTTTTCAGTAAACGGATTTACATAGTTGGTTCCAGTTAAGAAATTTGAGAAATGTCGTCGACCCCTCATCTTCAAGAACAAGAAGGATATGCATGAATGACACAATCGATGGCAAACTGGAGAGACTCAAACATGTCTCGATGGAAAAGGGGTAATACATCAATATTTAAGAAGAAAAACATGGAAATAATGCAAAAGCCTGAGAGAGCCTAAATGGTTCTGAAGAAACTGTTGTTTTTAAATAAAGCAAGAACAACAGTGGTTTGTGCAGAATAATATGGTACCATCATTTATTTCGTCGGCTTCTCATCAGCTGCTTACAGCCTAAATAAATTATGAGGTTTACGTACAGAAAAGTTTTAACATACTTGCAATTTTTTTACATGTTGTCAGTTGACAGAAAGTTCCACAGTAAGTGAACAGTGCTCAGAAAATTGCGCTTATATAGTTTTTACACAGGCAGTTCAAGTTTAAACAAAATAGATGTATGCATACAATGGCAAAAGAGTTACGTAATAAAGACGAGAGGTGAGTAAGATGATGAGTAACTAGTAAATTTGGTAACGATGTACTGAGTTCAAATCACGTCATAGAAACAAGAGACAAGCAATATTACATATTTTAAAAAAAGAGGGGTGAGGTTAAAGACAAAGATTACGTAATCAGATTAGAGAATAAAGACATCCAGTTACCATGGCAAGGAAAGACTGATAACTGCTTCTTTCTGAACACATAAATCTGGTTTGAAGCGTTTGATAGAAATTGCTTCGGCAAACTTGAGGAGAATGGAGCTCCTTTGTCTATTGATAATTTTAAAGGATTTCTCGATTTCCACCTCATGACCCGTGTCAAGGAGATGCCTGGCGATGGCACTGTTTAAAGAATTTGTTCCCTTTAGACGTAAGCTTTTTGGTACATGTTCAGAAAATCGTAGGTATGCCCTTCTTTCTGTCCTTCCAATGTAACTGCTCCCGCAGATGCATGTAAATTTGTATATGCAGTTGGAGTTCACATGAGAAGGATATCTATCGATTTTTGATTGCACCAAAGAGCAAGTTGTTTGACAGACGGGAACAAGCTTGGCTGCAGGATAGGCTATAGCTAGTGATGTACTCAGCCTTCTGTTGATCATCGCTGTAACGTTTTCACCATTATAATCAAGCTGAAAGTAAATTGGCTTTTTTTCCACTGTGATTTGTTTTACATTTTTGACTTCAGATCTTCCATACTTGTTGATGAACCTTTGAGGGTACCCATTTCCCTTCAATGTCTTTTCAAGAAACTCAAATTCTCAGGTATTGGTTTGGTGGGGATTTTGTTTAATTATAAGTGGAGGATTTCATCACGAGCTGACATCAGTTAGTGAACCACTGGGAAACCTGGGATTACTGGACAGCTATTTCGTCCTAGTTTGGGACTCTTCATCAGTACGCACCCACCGGGACTTGAACCCAGGACCTTCTGGTAACAAGGCGAGCTCGTAGACCATTGAGCCACCTGCTATTGGGGAACTGGTTATACTGGCTGCACAAAGGACACTGTCCAAACGCATCTCTGAATATTGTCCATACTGTTTGTCAAAAGAACAGACCAAGACAATTACTAGCTCAAACCTCGAGCACTTGCTGAACTCAAGCCATGCGGATCCACCAGAGTCGTCTTTTAAGATTATCTGCAAGGTGAGACGCAGTAGTGCAAAGAGCGCTGAATTCCGGCATTTTTGAATGGTGTAGGTGGTTGCGATTAATTTATACAACCACGAATTCTGTATAAAAAATCGTGTGTCTGGTCTTCTATTCTACCATGGTCTTAACCTCTTCGTTATTCGTTCCCGCTATTTTTTTCTTTATATTAATTAGTTTGTGCTTGTTTTTGATTAATAATTCAGTATTGCCACTCTCACATGTTCCTTTTTTAAATTTGCTCTCCCACTCCACAAATGTTAAATGGACATTCAACTATCTTTCCCCTCACTCACTAAAAATTTTAACCTCATCAAATCTCTAACCCTCCCTTCCTTTTTATCGATTAGTATTAAGTTGATTTTTAATTTCACTTTTGAAGCCACTTCTGAGTAACTATGCCATTTATGTCACCCTCCCACTACTCAATGATTTACTACTTTACGGTTTTTCATGAGTATAAATAAGATTGCACAGCCTCTGAAGATGATTTCGTCGATAAAGAAAAGTTTCTTCACTGAATTGTCTCTGATCTTCTTCATAAGAAATAACTCTTGAATGTGGATTTATCAAAGAAGAGATAAACTTTGACTTTGAACACTTGAGCTTGAAGTTACTATAAAGAAACGAATTTATATTTTTTGGTATCGCCATCGTCGGAAAGAATTTCTGCACGAATGGTGTATGATTTCACTCCAGAATAGAAAAGATAAGAAGCCAGTTTCAAAACTCTACATATTGAATGGTCACATTACTCGTCAGTTGGATCACACTTGCCATCTGAAATTGATTCTTGATGCTTCCTCTTAACAAGACGTCTAAATTTCTTGAATGCATTTTCAAAATTTGACAGTATCTATTGTAGCCTAGCTAGTGAAGGATGGGTCGAGTATTCATTACCGGAGGATATAAATTACCTTACAAGTGAAACTCGCTGCGCATTCGTCTCAGCATCCTTGTATAAGCAGAACAGAGGCAGTCAAATATGACTTGAATTTTCTCAGGCTGGAACTTGAGGAATTCTGGATTCATGTAAGATGCTGCAGTTGACTGTTTCAGGAGTGTTTTATCAGCTTCTCATACAGCTGGAATATCTGTTTGCGTGAAAATGCCTCACGATATCTCATATCCCTGACCGTATTCATAAAACAACGAGCTCCAGTCCTACCGCAATCTAGATCACTATTTCACATTAAGTCCTCATCCATTATAACAATGGTTGGATGTCAATACAAGTGAGTGAAGATATTTTGACTGAAAAGTAGACAGAATTACATGTTAATTGGCAGCTGGCTGTTTCGTGTATTCTAATGTGAGCATGTAGTGAATTCAGGATCTGTTAGCCGAAATATAAATTTTATATGGCACTTATACGAAAATAGTGTCATAACGTTTTAATGAAGCTGTTGTCTTGAAATGTAGTGCTTCTGATATTAGACGTTCTTTGATCACCACCTTGGCGGCCTGTTTGAACATTTTGGGCTACCATATTGCATGTACATTTTGTATCTATTCACTCATATTTTTTTGGTGTTTACGTATCAAATTATGCATTCTAATCGTATTATTCACTCCAGGAATTATATTTTTATTGATTATATATATATATATATACAGTTGTAGGGCCTGATGATGAATTTATCGAAAAGAGTACTCTTTGTTCCCTGTCTATTCTTTTGAAAATTATATTTTTTTATTCCTTCACATTCCCCAGTGGAACATAGGGCTTCAAGCTAGAGTCTTGGAGTTCCAGTAGCAGTGTTTATTTTACAGCATAGGGTTGCCAGCCTCATGCCTAACCTTTCCTCTTCACCAGCATTATTTCTGGCTTAGCGAGGTAAAGGAGTGCGCCGGCCGGGGATCGAACCCCGGACCATGTGCATGGTTGGCGAGCGTCCTAACCACTATGCCACCGACGCCCGGATTTATATGAAATGTCTAAAACCCACAAACTTTCATATTTGTAATAAACTCAAGCACCATGGTGGTTGACAACGTGCTTTAAAGTCTACAACCAAACATCACAGGATTGTTCCGGTTATCATTAGTACCGGTCCTTGCCTAACAAGGTTCTGGATTTTCAGTCCCTTTTGTCGTCCGAAATTTATCACAATACTGGTATTGTCAGTCTACAAGTAACCTGGCTTCATGACTTATATGATGACAATATAGTGTTTTAAATGATATATTCTGACAAGACCGCGATTGTTCCAAAAATGTGGCAGAGGTGTTGCAACTTTTATACACTCAAAATGGTCCATTTCTAACAAAGTTTGTTTCAAATTCTCGAATGACTACATTGATTGCATCACTGTGAGATGTCGCTCGAAACACTTGTCAAAATACAAATTCATTTATATTTCTAATGTTTATGTCGCTCCTGGTTGTACCATATCGGATCTATCTATGTTTGCAGATGAAATGCCTGCTTTCGCTGTAGGATGCTTCGGGAACTGTTTATCCATAGTGACTGGTGATTTTAATTCATGTGACTGCTACTTCCTTATATCACTTGGTCATGACAATATTGTTAACTTTGCTAGTCGTCTTGATAAAACACTGGATCTAGTATTCATTAATGATGTTGGTGTGTATGAAGCTCGCAAACGTCCTCCTTTACTTAACTCTGACCACTGCATCATACGTGTACTGCCTAAAATATATTCCAAATCACACAAAGATGTCTTCTCTCACTTCTACAGTAAATTTCAACGGAGATGCTACTCACAAGACAACTTACGCAAGCTCAGATGCATGTTGAAAGACAATAACTGAGACTTAATTACAGAAAAAACATTAGATGACACAATCACAGACACTACAGATTATTTTAAATTCTGTTAAGAAATATGTTGTCTTAAAGAAACATTATTCATTCGATTTAACCGTTTCTCTTCTCCACATCTCAAAAAGCTACGTGAAGAGAAAGAACTGTTATTCAAAACAAATGATAAGTTAGGTGTAAAAAAGTTGAATACTCTGATAAAATTCGAAATGCAAAGACTAAATGTTTTATAGAACCAGAAATTCTTGTTATGTAAAACCCCTTCTAGTTTGTGGAAACTTTTCAAAGAAATTACAAGCAGTAAGCGATGTACTTCTGTTCCATCTCTTAATGTTGACACTATGAATAAGTCTTTCATACGCTCTTCTGTCGATATCCTTCCTAATGTTACAAATCATATAGACAACAATTTTAATGGTCTTAATACCCTTGATGTGCTTAAATGTTTCCGGTCTCTTAAGCCTCCTCAATGCCTTGGTCCTGATGGTGTACCTGCCATTGTCCTCAGGAACTGTGCTGATATTTTGTGTTACCCTCTCACTAACAATTTTAATGCTTCCTTTTCCAGTAATGTTCTACCTTTTGCATGGAAAAACATTAAAATTATTCCCATACCATAACCATCTTCTGTTACTGATATTAAATTTAGGCCTATTGCAATTACTTCTCCTTTTTTTAAATTGATGGAAAAATTACGTTTACTTCGTCTTCAACCTTCAATGAAACCTTTTATTGATCCCAAGCAATTTGCATATGAACATGGTAAATGTACCTTGGATGCTGCGGTTGTCTTATATCATAATGTTGTTTCTTGTTTAGACAGAGGTGCCAAATATGTTCGTGGTGCTTTCCTAGACTACACATCTGCTTTTGACTCTGTACCTAGGGGCCTTTTATTAAAAAGCTTCCGTTGACGCAAACAGGATCTTAGACTAAGAGTAGGTTGCATTCTTATTTTTCTGATAGAATCCAGTATACTGCATATAATGGCAAATCTTCTTCTGCTTTGCTTACAAAAGCCGGTGTTCCTCAAGGTGCCGTCCTCTCTCCTTTTCTTCTTTCTTTCTTCCTACATGACCTGCCTCATTTAAACGAAACTAAATTTGTCAAATATGCTGATGATCTGACTGTATCACTGCCTATCACTTCCGAGTCTGACTGCTTCAAACTTAATAGCTTTCTGTTGGACATCGGCAGTTGGTCTAAGTCAAATGGTCTTATGTTAAATCCTTCCAAATGTCAGGCAGTTAACTTTACTTTCGAGCGTTGACGTGACATATATGAACTAGTTAGTTCCCATGATGCCTGTAGCATAGATGGCAATGAAATTGAAACCAAGTCAAGCATTGAATAGCTTGGATAAGTTCTTTCCTCTGACCTTTCATGGTCACCCCACATCTTATCAATCTCTAAGAAAATATTTCATCTTACCTTCTGCATTAAAAAGTTAAGACAATCAGGTATTAACCAACCTTTAGTTCTGCAGTTTTTAAAATCCTGTATTTTACCTATTGTACTCTGCTGCTCTCCATTAATCTTGCCTGGGCTTCTCAAAAAAGGCTAAATCACATTACGAAGGGTATTAAATGCTGTGAGTAGGGCTTGTGGTATGCCACTGCGTGATCTCACCAATACTATAGTCGAGAGACACGTAAATTCCTGTACAAAGTGGGCAAAGAACGTACTGTCAGACCCTCTGCACCCCCTTTATTCACAACTATCCCCTTGTACCTCACCAGGTAGGATGACGAGTCAATATAAGAAGTGTTTTATGCTCGAACCACTAAGTTCAAAAATTTTACAATACCGTATTTAGCCCGTATTTTATGTGATGAAGACTCTGTTAGACGTGAAACATATAAGTTACTATGTAATTAGCATAGTGAATCGACCTTTTCATTGTTCATCTTTCTGTAATTTTATGGAGTCATCCTTTCTATCGTTTAATTATAACTTTGCTATTTTTATTTTAGTTGTTATTACGATTATCAATATAATTTTGTACTTCATGCATATATTTCTCCGTATTGCAAACAGTAATTTCCTACATAGCTGCTACAACAAGGTTTTTATAATTATTATTAAATGTTTAATTTTCAGTTTTTTTTTTTTGTCGTTTTTAAGTAAATTAGATGCCATATTGTATTGAATGCTGAAAGTTCCTTGCTGTATCAATAGTACTTATTTCGAATAAAGGAAAAAAATTATTAATTACATAACATTGCTAGCTCGGTATAATCCAGTCAAACAAATGTGAGCATAAACTATTTTTATGGCCACTTATACTCAATCTAAAGCATTCTCTTGAAACGTAAGAAAAAGAAACTGTCCATTTCTAACTCTTATTCGTGACGAATGTAGAAAACAGTTTTTGTAGATCGATTTATGCCATTGCTATAAGAAGAAAAACAGTTTGCGTGTGGCACACATATCACGATTCAAGTTTGCATAGATTTGTACAGTTTCAGACATCGAAAACTCAACTAGACAGAAAAAATTTGAAAAGCTTATGAAAGAAACTAAATGCTGAGCAAATCTGTCATCATTTTTAGACAAAATACAATCACTCTCGTGTCTCAAGTCATAAAGCATCGTCTACAATCGATCACATTTTACCAGATTTGCACACTTCTGTTGAGAATGCAAAACATTGATGTGAAGATAGAATTTAAACACTAGGATATTATAAAACTTTCTCACGGAATATAAAGTCTGTGTTCAGTTTACCTCACTGTGCTGTTGAAACCGCTCTGTAGAATTCTTTCACAGTTATAAACTGTAAGCAAGATGAAGTGCTTGCCTTCCTCCTTCATCTACGCATTCGGTGGATAGTATATATATATGTATCATTTGAAAGTAACTGTCAACGAAACGTTTGAGTTCCGAATAAAATATTGAAGTTCACCATGAGGCTTCCATTGTATTCTGTTATATGCGCTTCATTGCAGCCACGCCCTCAAACGCTCAACCGCTATCCAGTTACTTCTGGCTGATGGGTCGCTAGATTATTATTTATTATTATTGTATCCTTAAATTCCTACAGGAACATAGGGCTTCAGCCGTGCGTCTCCATTGCGTTCTATTCTCTGCTAGAAACATATATATGTATATATACTATCCACTGAATGCGTAGATGAAGGAGGAAGGCAAGCATTTCATCTTGCTTACAGTTTACAACTGTGAAAGAATTCTACAGAGCGGTTTCAACAGCACAGTGACGG
>OX235274.1:20596898-20667197 GCA_944472155.2 Trichobilharzia szidati | reverse complement strand
AACTTGAGAATTTGAGTTTCTTGAAAAGACATTGAAGAGAAATGGGTACCCTCAAATGTTCATCAACAAGTATGGAAGATCTGAAGTCAAAAATGTAAAACAAATCACAGTGGAAAAAAAGCCAATTTACTTTCAGCTTGATTATAAAGGTGAAAACATTACAACGATGATCAACAGAAGGCTGAGTACATCACTAGCTATAGCGTATCCTGGAGCCAAGCTCGTTCCCGTCTATCAAACAACTTGCTCTTTGGTGCAATCAAAAATTGATAGATATCCTTCTCATGTGAACTCCAACTGCATATACAAATTTACATGCATCTGCGGGAGCAGTTACATTGGAAGGACAGAAAGAAGGGCATACCTACGATTTTCTGAACATGTACCAAAAAGCTTACGTCTAAAGGGAACAAATTCTTTAAACAGTGCCATCGCCAGGCATCTCCTTGACACGGGTCATGAGGTGGAAATCGAGAAATCCTTTAAAATTATCAATAGACAAAGGAGCTCCATTCTCCTCAAGTTTGCCGAAGCAATTTCTATCAAACGCTTCAAACCAGATTTATGTGTTCAGAAAGAAGCAGTTATCAGTCTTTCCTTGCCATGGTAACTGGATGTCTTTATTCTCTAATCTGATTACGTAATCTTTGTCTTTAACCTCACCCCTCTTTTTTTAAAATCTGTAATATTGCTTGTCTCTTGTTTCTATGACGTGATTTGAACTCAGTACATCGTTACCAAATTTACTAGTTACTCATCATCTTACTCACCTCTCGTCTTTATTACGTAACTCTTTTACCATTGTATGCATACATCTATTTTGTTTAAACTTGAACTGCCTGTGTAAAAACTATATAAGCGAAATTTTCTGAGCACTGTTCACTTATTGTGGAACTTTCTGTCAACTGACAACATGTAAAAAAATTGCAAGTATGTTAAAACTTTTCTATACGTAAACCTCACAATTTATCTAGGCTGTAAGCAGCTGATGAGAAGCCGACGAAATAAATGATGGTACCATATTATTCTGCACAAACCACTGTTGTTCTTGCTTTATTTAAAAACAACAGTTTCTTCAGAGCCATTTAGGCTCTCTCAGGCTTTTGCTTTATTTCCATGTTTTTCTTCTTAAATATTGAAGTATTACCCCTTTTCCATCGAGACATGTTTGAGTCTCTCCAGTTCGCCATCGATTGTGTCATTCATGCATATCCTTCTTGTTCTTGAAGATGAGGGGTCGACGACATTTCTCAATTTTCTTAACTGGAACCAACTATGTAAATCCGTTTACTGAAAACTCTATGTTGGTTTCCTGCAGATTGACCTATGGAGAGGACTGTAAGTTCTCTCTTTTTGGTAATCAATATTCAACTACCTTTCTTATCACTCAACAACAATCTTAACCTTATCACATCTTCAACCCTCTATTCCTGTATGTCTTTGATCATTACATAACTTTTCAATTTTACTTTTCAAACTACTTCCGAGTAATTATATCAGCTATTTCTTACAAAACCAATAAGTTCAGTGACTTCAGGAACTCCAAGCTCAATATCAAGCACACGCACCAACATGAAACGCTTTGGTCTACTTCCACTGAAGATAAACACTAAATATCACCTGATCGGGTGTCAATCTCTTCTAGTTTACGAGACTTTAAAAATCGCAATTCCATGAAATCTTTGTCATTTAGAAGACGCCCGAAATCTGTAATGCCCTGACTCACTGCTTAACAATATTGTCGATCCTACCTAATTGTGAACCACAAATGCCTGATTATAAGTGTGACACTGGAATTGATATAGACCCATGCATTTACACTATCATTCGTATTGAAGTGAGTCGCGACAAGAAATTTACACCTTCCATTCTGGGAATTCAGTTCGTGTTCACTTATAGGTCTTCTAAGTGTTTTAAGAAGTGAGACAGGCTGAGATTCATTGAAATTCTTTATTACAATTTCATAGCGAATCAATCTCGATAAAATTGAGAAGTAAATAAAGTTGAACAGAGCTGTTTTTATGAAATATGATTGATATGAACATTAGTCAAGGCACAAATGTTAAAATTGTTATTAATCTGAACGATTACACTATCTATAAGTGATTGTAAGGCTGAGATGTCTCAAGTACTCTGAAAAAATGAATATTTTCAACTGAAAATAGGATTATTAGATTTTAACTGAAATTTAATTGTACTTTGTAACTAACGTCAGAGAATGAGAAAGAGATAAACTTCGATTTGTTTTTCTTCACTGAAACATACTACTTTGAATAAACGATAAGTAATTATTTGTACTCATATGTACGATGGACAGCCTGGTTGGTTATTTCCAATGATTCATATAGATAAATTGCGTGGATGTATAAGAAAACTGA
This sequence comes from Trichobilharzia szidati, assembly GCA_944472155.2. Taxonomy (NCBI): domain Eukaryota; kingdom Metazoa; phylum Platyhelminthes; class Trematoda; order Strigeidida; family Schistosomatidae; genus Trichobilharzia; species Trichobilharzia szidati. The sequence goes on along the minus strand of OX235274.1, from coordinate 20,664,819 downwards.
ACTCGATAAAATATAATTTGGTTTGTAGCGACGAATTCTGTCAGCAAACTGTCCGGAAACCTATCGCCCTACAAGTAGTGAGAATGAATTAGAGACGGAGTGAGGATATGGTGACTAGATCGTTAAGCGATATGAAGTGTTGAAGAATTGAGTGGTACTGAAATGGAAAGCCACATGTTGGGTCTCCGAGGATGACATGAGGGAAGTCGTTTCGAAGAAATGATAGATTTTGACGAGCAGTGGAGTATGCTGAAATTGGTGGTAGAACTTTGATCGGAATATGGATGTTTGACTGAATTCCCACGTTCCACTGTGAAAGCAACAAACCAGTATTAACTGCAATAATAACGACAATAATATTATCCAACTAAGACACATTTCATTTTATTCGTGAAAATCATCTAAATGATCCCTCGTGAATTCACCATACACAGAAAGCATTATTAGCATAAAGCTTGTTGCAAATCACCAATCAGCTGCTGTGTTGTCTCCCAGCTAACAAAAATGTATAAATTTTTCCAAAATCTACTGTATTCTCGTGTGTCAATCTGAATGTGACCTGCAGTAACCTTTTGTACCTTAATATTGTATGGAGTCTTTTGACGACGGAGAATATCGAAAGTACGAGTCCCGGGTACCTTTCTAGATTTAAGAACTCTAACTCCACAGAACAAAGATAAGCTTTCTTATTTTCCATTGATTGCCAAATGCGGCATTGAGGCTCATTCACAGGTGCTGTCACCATGGAAATATCATCAAGACATTCAATTGCTCCTGGCATTTAGGATGATACGCTGTCATTGATCTCCCGAAGGTTGATATTTACTGTTTCTATGTCACAGAGTAGTCGACTAAATTGGTGTAATCCTTGATGTGTTTTAATCTCATGCAATTTTGAACATAATATTGTGCGTGAGCGTCAGGTGAATCAAGTTTAGCAAAACGGTTCTGACAGTTCAGAACGGTGAAGATATCATCCACTCAGGGAGTGGGCTACCATTACACTCGACTGCCGGATTAAGTACAGTTGTGACATCCACATACATTCAGGCAGAATGAATCAACTTCTTAGTGTTTACGATCTCAGGTGTCTATTAACAGAAGGATGCTGGTGTGAGATGTGGGATTAAGGGGTGAAATTGTGGTGGCATACGGCGGGCTTCTCTGGTCAAAACATAGGTGAGACAGCATGTCGAATGCGTAGAAAATCTTGAAAATGTGTGGCGCAAAGAAAATCAGCCTTGCGAATGACTGGAAAATGTGGACTGAAGCTAGCATTATTCGTGATTACCTCTGATTACCTATCTCGGGAATTACGAAAGCCTGAGCAGGCAACATAGTTTTGTCTAAACGTCTGAAATGAAGAATCGAAGGTTGAACTACTTGAGTTTTGCGCCAAATTTTATCGCGAAATTGCTCAAGTGAAGATTAGATCAACTTTTGAATTAGACGCATCACATTTCAAAGAACGCAATTTCGCAATTTTCATTGTAGTGCCTGATATAAGCACTACATGTAATATTGGCATCAAAATCATGCTGAAATCTAGTAATGTCACCAGCTATTCCATCCGAGGACATTACATAGGATGATTCAGTACTGGAGAGCTTTCAGTGTACAAGCTTATTTTCATATTTGGCATCGATCCTTATATCACCAACACATTTTTTCGAAATCGCTTTGTGCTTTTACCATTTCGTCTAAGTAACTCAGTAGACGCAATCGAGGAATTATAGAGTGTCTGGTGACTGTTGTTCAACAGATTCCATGATGTGGACACATGAGAACTGGTCTTTTCTCTAGAACAACAATATATCTTGCCAAGTATAGTGAGTTTGAATGACTTTCTGATGGGTAGAGACAAAGACCGACTGTAAACCAGGTGTTTAGTATTGGTGAAAAAAAAATTAGCTACCTAGAAGGGGCATCCAAAATTACTAGAGCATAGCATTAGTTTAATTAAAGAGGATTGCAGTTTATATGAATGCACAGCCATCTCTATGCAATATCTGTCATCCTCCAGTGACCAGCGTGCTAGGCTCACCTGTGACTTCATCCACACAGCTCATAAGTAAGCAGAATGAAACAAAATAAGCTAATGAATCGGTATAGTAGGCAGAAGAGTGAGACAAGAGAGAATGAGAAGCGGAAAGGGTCAGTTGAGAAGTGAACCCATTAGTTGCGTAGTGTGTGAATTTTGAGGTAATATGAACTGGACGCAACCCTTGAATTGCTTCGTGAATATCCAACCTCCGCTTACAGCTTTACACAAACGGTGGACTAGCCACAGCTTCTGCACACTGTTGCAGAGCACATAGCCGAGCGACATCACAAACTGGGTAATTTCCAGAGGTGAGGTTTTGTATCTCCATCTGTAAAATCACGAGGCAACTGTGCATTGTAACTAATAGATATCGCTTAGTATTTATAGCAATCAAGAGGAGTCACACGTGATATGGTTATGAAGGATTCGTTGTTTTTTGAAATGTCATCCGGTGAATAATACCGTTTCACTGTGTGATGCATCCAACAAAAAAATTAATTTGAAATGTTTAACAGAGAGGGAAATGTACAGCGGATACCATCCAACCACAAGAAGATAATAAGGCCAGACGAAATAGAATGTTAGTACAATAAGTGAGATGCATTCCAGTAGAAATGAACAACTATGATCGCGATGTGACAAAATGTAACCCGATGCTACTTATAAAGTTAAACAGTAGTGAGGAGTAGGAATGCAAGGAATTAACAGGTGAGCCATGTAAACCAAGTTTCCATCCTGTCCAATATAGAATCAGATCTTTTTACAATGTAATGCTTTAGATTCCAATATATCAGATACCCGTAAAATATTGCGGTTCGTAGGTACGCGTTGGTTATTATGTATGTGAGAGCTAAAGTCGTAGTCTTTTTCTTGGTCTTCCTTTGGATAGGCGCTTTTCAACGTCCAATGTTTTCGAAATTTTGGTGATTCTCTTGCTGTTTTTATGATTCCGTGTCTCATCAGGTCCCAATTTACTTTGATGACACATTGTGTGTTTGAAAGATGTCTGTCTGCTGAAGAATAGATCTCTTATCATACATTTAAGTTCAGGATAAATATTACTTAGCAATGATTGTTCTTATTTGAACTTCCAAATATATGACAAGTGCGCATCCCTTCTCTCATACAGCAGGCACTCATTTGAGAACAATCAAGTATATCAAGCATGAATATATTTCTTTTTCTGATTAAACGTCAACAAAATTCTGTGCCTGCGAAGCTGCCTCGATGAACGATACGCAGTGTACTTTTCTCAGAATAAATTTTGAGGTTTTCCAATGACACATTTCAACCCGAAAGTGAAATGCACTCATTTTCACTGAATAAATGACTTCCTTAATTACTACAGGATGTGAGATACTATAGCGAGAAAATGCAGCATATACCTCATCCCTTCCATCTGTCAGGTTGTGTTAACGCTACGGACTAGTTACACGATGTCCGCTCTTAATAAAATTAGTTTGCCTGGGAAGGTCTATAAGTGACACTACTATAGATGGAGAGTCGTGTTGTAGGGTTGATCAATTCATAGCTACCTGCATCAAGCAGCAACTGATAGCACAACAAGAGATCTATACCAATAGGCCACTATGAAAAGTCAGCGGAAAGAACATCTTGGTTTGATGTTACGGTCTAAGAAGCTTCTGCTATTTGTCATGATGAGCGAAGCGTCAGCGGAGAATAGTTGTAGAGATGTTGGCCACAAACGCTCTTCTGTTTTAGTTCGGGATGACGCTAGTCGCCACCCTGGTGTAAACCAAGAAGAGTATCTCAAAATTACAGTCTGTGACAAAGAAGAGGCTACAGGTGAGCAGTTAAACGTCGACGTCAGTGGCTATTACGTTATACGGCGCGTGCTGACCGAATTGCAACTCTATGCATCGTCATGGAACAAAGCATAGAATAGCAATCAAAACCCTGCCTTCCTTAACTTCATCGACTTCGAAAAAGTCGACTGAGTAATAATTAGAAGATGCCTCAACACTACCGCGTGCAGTGCCCAAGTATTTATCATGTGATCCACAACAGAAAAACTCAGAGAGGCGTTTGAAGTGAATACAGGAGTAAGTCAGGCTGGCTGTCTATTATCACCAATGATATTTCTAATTCCGTTGGGTGGCATTATGTGACAGGCTGTGCATAGATAGTGAGAAGACAGTATATAATAAGTTGGACAGATACGACGACTTTAGAAGATGTGGATTTCGAGCGTGGATGATTTCTGTTTAATATCACACAAGCTCGAAGATTTACAGGCGAAAACCAACCAACTGGCTGAAGAAGCAGCCAGCAGATATACCACTCCAAGTGAACATAGAGAAGATGGGGGTGATGAAGATAACCAACTAACAGCAACAAAATCAACCAGCATCAATCACCATCAACGAGAGGAATTTTACAGACGTTAATTCCTTCGCTTATCTAGGTAAAGCAAGATACGCCTTCGTCAACCTGAACCCAGTTTGGAAGTCTCCTGCACTTAGCCAGCATCAAGAACAAGATTCGGATTTTCAATACAAATGTAAATTCCGTCAGTGATTCTATATGTGTAAGAAACGTGTCCAGTGTGTCGCGAGAAGGATTTCCAACAGATTGTAGAATTTATCAACAGCTGACTTCTCTTGCACTATACTGAAGATCAAATCGTCAGCCGGTCAGAAAGAATTAGCAAAATAAACTCTGCAATGAAACAGACCAACTGAGAACCGACTTCTCAACAAATCTATACGAGAAAATGGAGATGGATTGGCCATACGTTGAGGAAGCCGTCGGATGACATTGCAAGTAAAGCAGGCCATCACTCGAGTGGAATCTCAGTGAGAAGCGATTAGTGGGTCGTCCATGAGGAGTTGATATGGAAGAGAGGTCAAAGAAGTTGATGAGAGATTATGGGCAATGGTCGACCCAGATGAAGGGGATTGCAGAAAATGGGACAAAGTGCAGATGTGTTGTTGAAGCCCGATGTTCCACTCAGAATCCAACGGAATAATCAAAATAATACGTGTCTGAGCACACGTTCCCCAACTAGCTAGTGTCAGAGGTACCGGGAGGAGTAAACCATCGTGTAAAGGCACCAGAACACCTAGAATCTACAGCTCATCTCTCTGGTATTACTGAACTACCAACTCAGAGAATGTGGATGTTAACAGCTCAAGGAAAGTACGCAAAACGACGTCTCAGCATATCCAGATGGGTGACTGTTAAAACAAAACTTTAAACGCTGGAACTTGGAGTACATTTGCGTAGATATTTCAAAATTCCTCCACTTCGTTTCCGAACAGCTCTCACATATATCTTTAACAAATTTAGCAGTAGAGCAGATATTACAGGATATGACATTTTTATCATATATCACATTGTGATACGGTGTTATTTTCTTATTATCTTTTGGTTGCAATTATTCACGTAGAAGCAGTCTTATAGTTTAGGACCTCGTTATCTGGCTCCATTATTTCTTGACCATTGATTTTCCTGGTAGCTGACTCCAGTCTGTATAGTGTGACACAATTAAGTCTTCACGTTCTTTAATGCACCAAATGCTGCGTACGACTAAATACTGACAACGTCGTACCGATAAGTGTAAGTGAAAACTTGAGAAATTGCACTTTTTGAGCAAAACTAAACTTTCAAAGTACGTCAGCGAATTCCAACCATGCCCGGTCGTGTGAAATAATCAAACACCAACGTTCAGTCACACAGTGGTAAATGTTCTCTACGCATACATAAAATCAATTTCTGAATGAGTGCTACACAGATAAATGAACTAGTCTCAGAGACGTTTGGTTTGATTTAATGGAACGTCACACCAGTCGTCCCACTTCCTATGCTTCCGTTGTCGGTTTTTATTCATTCGTGCTGCACATGACGCGCCTGCAGATTAGGTGAAGATGGATTCAGTGGTCAATCTCAGTATCCATCTAGTTTATGAAATGTGGCCCTGTCATCACCAATTGTGTGATTCTCTGTTAGTGTTTGGATTGACACTGATGTACGTCAGTCAGTCTACACTCATCTATAAAACCATGTTCCAATAATTTGATGGATCCGAGTCAAATGCAGTGTCCATTTGGGCTAAAAGATTGCCATGGCTCCTACTTTAATTAGAATCCTATGTAGAGTTTCAAAAGTCCTTTTTTATGGAAGCACAGATGATATTTCAAATGCCTTCTTGTTTATCTTGGGGTTAGTAGGATCACTGTTCCATTTTTACTTTATTGCTAGCCTTATTGTGATTCCTGCTGGAGTTTGTGGGGTGGCTATCTGAAAAATTATACTTCTTTTATCCGTTTCATTTCCTGATATCTACTCTGATGTGCCACCCTGTATCTTTGACAGGTTAGTGAGTACTCTTCTAAGCCTCCCTTTCAATTTAACAGGTGGAATTGTCTAGAGTCTGCGTATTCACTACAGTGTCACAGCTTTTTACAAACACTTGGACATAAATGGCTTTCTTGTGTCCGATTTACTTCCCGAATTGACATGACTAAATCTCTGTGGTAGTTTCTTAACTCAAATGAGAATTTTATTCCCATTTCCACCAAGTTTGTAGGTTCGGATTAATCGCAGGTATGCGGCGTTTATGACATAGTGAAAATGTAATACTCAATTCTCTACAACAGCTTTGCAGCAAGACATGATTCCTAACTATCCGTGAAGATTAGTCCTAAGATTGAAGATATTGGTAATTTCATTGCTATTCCCTCTCACCGTGTATTATTCTTTCTTTTGAATGTGAAGACAGTAGACACAAGACACAATGACATCCAAGAGTATTTTACCCTTTTGAATAACTCCATTGTACGCGTGATTCACGATTAGCAGTTCATCCAATTTTAACTGCTTCTATCGCCATAATCGTAGCTACATTAAAGCAAGGATCAGACATATCAAAACTAATCAATTTTCATAACTTTTGATTTGAATGTGATTTAATTTCTTTCCATTTCTTGTGAATTCAACAGTCTGGAGTTTTACTGAGTTTTACTGGGACAATTTATCGACCCTATGTGTTCAGACAACTCATTTGTCTGGTTCATTTCTAAAATCGACTACTGACCCTATAGGATAAACCGGTTAATGTATCTTAACGCACTATTAGTTTTAGGCATAAAATTAAACCATTTATACTCAATAGGTGACGATTGTAGCTTCTTCAGTCTCACTAATCAGCACACCTGTAAGCTGGTCAACTTCCACATACTGACGCATTTTAATACTTTCTTTGAACGTTATAAAATGGTCAGACTTTTGCATACCTTCACACCCCTCCATCAGTCTTCGTGAAAACTGAGTCCTTTTGACTTCTGAAATTGATCAGATCCAGTCCTCCTGATTTCTCTAGGCTAGGTTTCTCTTCATCTGCTTGTCTTAATTCGAATGCACAAGGTGATCTGTTGTTATCGTCTTATTTGTTAAACTCAGTGCTGCATTTGTGCTGGGAATGACATTATCACACCGCAGTTGATTGATAACGAATGCAACATTCGATCCTTTTGTGACTATTTCTATCTCACGAGGGTTTAGTTCTATTATTGAAGTGTTGATTAGGCACTCGGTTGAATCGAGAGTTAAGAAGAGACTCCTTTGATAATTTTATCAGTTTCTGTGTCAACTCATTTTCGTCAATCAACTGGTGGAACATCTTGCTACCAAAAACGAGCTTTCGTTAAGCTTCTTTGGATATTTCAATAAAAATATTGTGGGTTTTGTTGTTTGCCACAAATTTTGAGTTTGTATTTGAGTTTTTCACTTCGCATATGGTCTAGTTTCTGATTATACTCTGATGTCTTACTATTAAAATGTACTTATCTGACATGCTCACTATTTCGGTGGTTGTAATTAGTGTACCAAATTATTGCTATTAGGAGTTCCGTGATTTTTCTAAATATCGAAATTTATTTTGGACTTTATAATAAACTTCTCCCGAGTTTGCCGAAAGTAAGTTTGCAATTATTTATTTCAGTTTCATAGAAACTTAAACCAAAATTTTTACAGTTATTCACTTTAACAACCATTTTCACATTAATGATTAATAGTCAATACCTTAAGTGGTTGTAAGACATTTGTTAATAGCTGTATGCGGTATACTATGGTGATTCCTTAAAATTCTTGTAATTAAGTGGCTAGGGGAAATCGTCAGGAAGCCCTGACACTAGGTTTGATGTTTACCGGCAGTGGTCAGCTGGTCATGTTTGAAATCTTCCGAGACTGGAACTAATGTCGCTAGGTGCTTTAGTCAGAAAGGTTACAACGGAGCTATTCGCTTTGTCTAATGACATTGTACAGGACTGTATTCGATACTTTGACTGGACACTAATTGATGTCATGCGTGTCATCCTTTGTTCGGCGCCCACCAAATTCTCTCAGTGAAGATTACAATGTGCCCACCACACTAGGTGGCTCGCCATCAACGTGCAGATACCCCTTGCTGACTAATGGGTGCGAACAGGCACGAAGCTTCCTGCTGAATTCCTCTAATTATCTAATAAAAACAATTCTGAGTGCATCATGACTGTGAGCCACCTATAATGGTGGTCACATTGCAAACGTGACTGAGAGAATTCACTCTACACTAAACAAAGAAATAGATGCATGATACTAGTTGACATCTAATCGAAATATTGATATCTATTTCATTTCATTCGAAAGATTACAAATTTGTGCATCTCTCATTTTTCAGAACAGTGTGAAATATTCCAACAGCCAAAACATCTCATGCTCACATCGACTGAAGTATACGAATTTATTGAAATATAAAATTATGCATGCTTTTATTGTATTTTATGGTATGAAGAAATGTCGGAAATGCATTTTGACATATTACAGTGATTGAATCATGAGCAAATATAAATAGCCCAAAAAGAACATAAAGATGAAACAAAAGTAGTAAACGATGCTCAGTATAATAAGGGTGAGGAAAACAGAAATATACTGGTGACACAATTACTAGAAATGGAGAAATAGTGGTTGAATGAAGATGGAAAATAGGAGAACAGTGGTTAAATAAGTGGGGAAATGGGAAAATAGTTATAAAAAATTGAATGGTCAGCTTCAGGAGCCACAGGGTGAAGGCAATACAAACTGTTGCTGCTGCTCAACGATAGCTTACTGAAAGTCTTAACGTAAGTATTTGTGGTATTGAGTTGTAAACAGGTGAATGGAAGAGTAACTGATCAGTCAATAGAATGAAACTAGGTTACTCAAACGGAGAGGAGTTCATCAAGGTAGCTGACATTTGATTCATGTCTACAGATGACCGTAAATATAACATAAATTAACATTCATTGTTGTGTCCTGGTCTTCTGTGAGCCATCAAACGACAAACGTATGAAGGTAGACCTCAACCGAGACAAACTGGAAGGTGATACGAATGAATGAGGCCGTTCAGTATGACTTTGGAGTCCACCAACAATGACTCAAGCTACACACAATTACTGTCTGCTTTGAATCAGTGGATCACCCGTTGGTCTCGAGAAATATTAGAGCTCAGTACTCATACAGTTGAAGATCATGTTTCTGTTGGAACAACTTCACCTATTCATCTATCCATGACTTCTCAATTTCTTCCCTTCAACTTTCACTCCAAAGATTGCTTCCAATGTTACTTAATATGTCTGGTCATGAATAATGCCATATAGAATCTTGCTTCCGGGAATCAACTCCATGGACTGCTTCTTGAATTTGAGGTCGAACATCTGATCTCAATGGTTAGTCAGCAACTACAGTCTCTCCATGTGCAGCATTTTATAACCCTGTTTACTCAGAACCCATCGTAGATACTTTACACATGCATGTGTTACATTTTTGAGTCACATTGGAACTATGGGGTCAATCCAAGTGTGAAAGTGAAGCGTGTCGCGCCCCAACTTTCAGTATATAAACAGTCACTAAATACTTCTAACACAGAATATCTCTATACCTCAGATTTCAAATGATGAACAGTATAATCGAACATGATATCAAGTGTTGGAGACATCTCCTTTCTCTATTTTTCACATCGATCACTGAGGGTACCTCTGCTAGAAGTCTTGTCCCATCATTGATCCCTGTATATCTTTCCTTACAGTCAATCAGCAATGTATCAAACGTGCATGGAATTTAAGAAACAGCTTTAAACGTGGGAATTTACACTATAGATTGGACCCGGTTGGAGGTTTCTGTAGAGACGAATTCCCTTCACTATTGTGTCAGCTACTGCGCTTATGCGCCTCACTACTGACACAAGGAATGACTGTCTATCAATCCGGGCATGAACTGTCAAAATTCCGTCTGTCGACCAGTCTCTCAACACTGATTTCTCCTACTCTAGAGCATTATTCTTACGAGTTCCTCCTGTCAGGGAGACAAATGGTGAGAGGGCTTGTAGAAGTGTTCCAGGTGAAGATGAGGAGTTTGTATTGAATGCTGAATGTCATGTAACTTCCGTCTGGATTTTACAACCTTCAAAGTGTTTTGAGTCATTTTTTCAGTCTGAAACTAAGGTGCTTCACAAACAAATTCACTCACTCAGACAACAAGGTTGCCTGCCTTTGGTTGACTGTTCATGCAGACTGGTCTGTTACACAGACGTTTTTTCACCATTGGATGACTTTATAAATTATTTCTTGATGTCATGAATTTAGTCAAACATTTTAGTGCATAATAAATGAGAGTGTGGCGCCAAAGGCGTGGTTGTGTAGTGTACATTGAACCTTCGAACTTTTGTTTGAACGAACTCACCTGACCTTTAACCCCACTTCCTCTTTGGATTCGTGAATCTCCTGTACGGTTTCGGTTTCGCTCTCTCACTGTGCTTTCACCCAGCACACTCTCCGAGCTTACCACCGTCTCGACTGCAGATAAGTGTATTCCCTCTTATTCTTTATCAAATTTCATATTGCTTTTGTGTAAATATAACTCTGTTCCAGTTACACCAGTCATCTCAAGTCTTTTTACCTTGATTCAGTTCGTTAGTATTTGCGCATTAGGCAGAGTACAATTAAGGTCATAAAGCGGTGAAGAAGTTTTTGTAAGAGTGGCTAATTTAGGTCTAAGTTAACCCAAGTCTAACTCTTACAGTTGAATGAATAATCCATTTATAATAAAATGCATTTACCTACCGTGATAGATGACAGGCATCTGCAATCTATTCCACGAGCTGTACGTGTAAAACATTTATTCATTCGGCAGTGAGTTATATTTGAGATAATCTGCAGTGGAATTTCTACAAGGAAAGAATTTTGTCGCTGTGGTAGATTATAACCTCATCATCGGGTAATTCGTAAATTCATAAAATATAGAGTCATGCATTATTACTTACTGGTGACGTTCTCATCACATTTCAGTTCTCATTATGATATAAAGGCTTTCCATCCTTACCTGTCTTATGATCTCACTGGTAGTAAGATTTTTCCACATATCGGATATAGAAGCCGTGTCATTCGTATTGCATGTACCGGACATAGTAAATTGAATGGACATGTATATAGTGATCATGTCAATATGATACTTCTTAAAAGTGTGGCACTAGCTCACCCCAATGTGTGTGCTTGTCCATTAGTGATTGCGCAATGATTAACGGGTTTTCCGCGGAATTATGCATTTTCCTGAGGTTAATCAATCACTACACTTGGCTGAAATTCTATCTCTTGATAACCTACACTCAGACGATATGCTGGTGTCAAGTGTCTAATCATGATCTCTTGATATTTATGTCCCAGAACATTCTCTCCTATGAGTTGTCACCGAACTTCCGAGTTAGAAAATTCGTGTTGAGTTAAAGCCACATTGATGCGTTATTCCCTAGCAAGCTAAAATGTATCATCTCTTGAAGAACCTTGTGATGGTTATGACAAACTCACTAATACGAAATGTTTTAATATGACTTCACGGAAGGTAAGCACCAGTTAGCATATCTGTGAGTATTCGACTTAATCAGCTTCGAAGATGGTTAGTTGAAGGCCTCACCATTCAATAGAATCCTCTTCATTCAAAAGAGTTCATAAAATCTTCACCTGCTTAAATCACTGAATAGCAGTAAGAAGTGGAATTCTTGAAATAATAGTGAACTTATGAGTAAAACAACAGAAGTCCACGATGAAAATAATTAAGAAGCCTATACGTTTTCAGTTTATTTATTCAGAGTTCGGGACTTAAGGATACAATCGTCTTTCCTTTCAATCCAGTGAATCCACCTTGTGAATACTCGGCTTCATTTAGATTTCAGCTAAATCATTTGAAATAGCTCATTTTGAATGAATAGTTTTGTGAAAAATATAACGGAAAGTCGTGTCGTATTAGTTATTAATCTGTGTTACTTTATAATTTTTTGAAGTAACTACTCATGTACAAATGTCAAGTAGGCTGAAAAAATGTGTTTCATTTCGAAAACAAATAGTCGTATTAGTTGTTTTTCTACTGAAATATGCGTGTACTTTGAAACTAACATCAAAGAGACAGAGACGGGGAAAGATAACAAGACGCACTTTTTGTTCTGATTTATGTAGCTTTAGTTTAATCAGTGAATAAATTACACCTTAGTCTATAGACTCGTAGTTATATTCTCGTGTTAAACAAACAGTCTTGAGTGGTTATTTTTTATGAAAAGTATTTTGTTAGATTGTAATGATACGTGTTAGAATGATCGAACATTCTATGGCATCACTTAGTTTATGTTCACAGCTATTCGGGGTGTTTGTTCAAACTTATTCCTACTGAACAATAGTCATCTTTTTGTAAGCTTAAATTGCTGCAAGTAAATCATCGACATATATTGAGGCTTATTAAATGTACAAGGGTAAAACTGAGACCCTCCTTAGGCAAACACTTAAACAAATTTATGAGTCAAATGGAATGATCACCTTGCTTTCCTACATTTATTCGCTTCACATTCCAGTGACTAATTGTCACTGTAACTGTTTGCAATACAAAACGAAGTGTGAACATATCGACATTAATCCAACATATTTAACAGTGTTTTACTGAAATTTGAGTAATTTCTCAGTGTTACAGTCAGATATATTTAGCGAAATGGAATTTATGACCTAGTGACTTCGAGGTTCCAGCAGTATATTTATGTTACCTAACTTTTCCCTACGGAATAGTTGTGTGAAATGTCTTCTGTATCAGAGATACAGTGAATGAACAATGCTGGGTGCATCACGATAACTGGTGCCCATGTACAGCAGTCTGTTTCAATGATAGCTGTGAGGTGGATTCAGTGTAAATTTATTATCACGATGAGAGTGGCGGAAATCTTCTTACAGCATCTGTAGGCATCCCACGGTGTAGAATTAATAATTTTTATTCTACACCGTCTTCAAATTGTTTGGAAGTGAGTGCATGCATCGAATGCCATTCTCATGGAGTTTTATTTTCAAATGTCAGATTCAGTACTGAGATGATTTCTGATGTGTAGCAATAAATGAGGAGCACCTAAAAATTAAATTTCGTGCATCTACATATGCGAGAAACTACGTAGAAACATTCACCAATCTCCACTTCAATTAAATTTTAATAATTAGGCTGCATGCATGTTATAGAACGCAACAAGTCAGTTATTTTTTAAATCACGGAAAATTCCCATTGTAACATATAGAAAATCAAAACAAATGATTCATCTCTGGCTATCGAAACAGAAAAGCCAGACTAAGAAATAAACACAAAGTAATTATATATCTAATTTCTTTTCCAATTTTTAAAAGCACTAATTACATGTTAGACAAAGTAGGCAAGAAACCGACTGTTTAATCACAAAAAATTCACTAAACTGCTAAAACCTGCGATTTTTCTTCTTTTAGTGTGACAATTTTTCAGTAGTTATCCTTTTTTTTCGACATCAAATTTCATGTCTATTCACTGATTTCTCATAAAGCGTAATAATAATTAAAGTGTAAAACTCTGTAATTTGTTTTTACCTTAGGGGCAGGTGCTGATAATCTTTTTTCTGTCTTAAAGGTGTCTAGCTGCATTTATCAAACATATTATATGAGAGTGTGAGTCTCTGAATCGACCATATATCTCTGACAACGTAGATCGATTGAGGCACTCACTTATGCTTGTGGTATGCTGGGCTGAAAATTGGATGACCGCGCTCACATTAAAACTTTATCATTGACAAGATATTTATTGTATTCAGAAAGGGTAAATCGTATTTTGACCACCGTATAACTCCTCTTCTTCTTCCTCACCTTCTCAGAAATGCTTCAGTGTAGAGTCAGTTTGAAAAACAGTGATATATATAAATGTATATTTGAAGGTGGTGATGTTTACAGGTATATTTTGTTTGTTTTTCTCAGTGTCTAAGACGGTTTGTTTTCTTATTACAGAACACGAATATCAGTGTGAATGTCTGTGCAAGTATTGGCACACTTCATATGAGAAAGAGAAACAATGATTAACTTTTCATTATTAAGAAGAACTGGAAATCACAAAAATCAGTAGGCCGAACAAGTTGATCGTACAAAACCAGATGATGAACGCTGTGGTAAATTCTTCGGCAATGCAATCCATCGCCCAAGCGATCAAGCTGTGATTATCGACAAAATGAACAATAACTACAATGTAGAGAAAGAGAAAGATTATTGACAGAGATGAGTGAATACAGGTGATCATCTCAAATGTACAGCAATTCAAATTAATTATAATTATCTAGCCAATGTGATAGGACTGTTTCCATATAATGAGAAAGAGAAACAATAATTAACATATCGTCATCAATAGGAACAAGAAAAATGATAATAAAACTGTAGAATAAAACTGACTACAGAGTGACATCGTCCTATTCATCTTTCTCCCAGAAAAGATAGCCTGGAAGAAGAATTTTACAATCACAATCACTGTCGAATTTTGGATCATAAATTAGCATAATTCGGTTCACACCTTAAAGATGATTCCAGTTTCAGAATGACATGTCCAATGCGTGACTATTCATCTTATGATTTGTCTGCAGATAGCTGAATGGGTCGATCAATTACCACCTGACAACTAGAATGACTCAGCTTGCAACAGTTGAAAATATTATGACCTGATCATTCATCGTTGAGGATGATGACGAAGAATTCCAATGAAGTTCTTTCTTGTCAAATAGAATCATAATCTGAATTTCGGAGCTGGCATTACCTGTCCTCCTCTTGGATTGAGTACATAAACAGGAGAGCCACTATAGTTGTTTAAAATGCGTCCGTCACCATGTAAATATCACTTCAGTTCAGAAAACGCTTCATCTTATTTCTCACGAGTCTGTCTTAGATGTCTATTCATTCAACAGTTTGAATGAAGTAGACTGTCGATTGTCTTATCCTGGTTCATGTATTATCAACTTCTCGAGAACCTCAGTTTATTCATTTCTTCGAACTTCTTACCGGTGTACAGGAAGTTTATTTTAGATGTTTCTTTATTGAATTGTCCGAATGAAGGAGATCGTCAAGACGCTTGTCATATGTCATGTAAAATCAACTTCTAGAAACCTCCAGTTAATTCATTCCTTCAAGCTGTCTCTCCAGTTTACACATTCTTTTCTTTGCAACAGGTGGATTTAAGTTTCCACATTTACGAGTTTCTAAGCGACAACTTTTCTCAGCTTTAAGGTCTTTTCTCATGCGCAAGTAGTAAAACCACGCATTCATTGTTACATCGCCAATAATTGAAATAATGAAAATGATGTGTGATGTGAATCACAGAGATGATCACTTTGACGAGGTAGTAGTGGGTCTAGACACTTTCAAATTCCACCACGTATGATATCAATTCAGTAAAAAACATTTTAGACTAAATCCTCACAATTTCTTGTATGGCCTAAAATATGACACTTACTACAATTGAAAGCATGACATAGACACCAAATGGTCGTGATGAAATTTTCGACACGGCTGCGAAGAGAAGGAGCTCAAGCAAAACGACTTCTCTGAAATGAATTCACAAAAAACAACAATTCGTTTCAGGATTGCAAGTTTACTTCTCATACAGCCACAATTAAGTCTATTTACATGCGTTTATCCCAGCTCTTCTTTGCCTGTTAAGTTCTTAACAGCTAGACAATGGTGATTCTGTGCTTGAGTTCCCAGTTTATCTAAGTTTATTTTGCATTTCCAGCTGAAAAATTGCGTCCGACAGGAAAAAAGAAAGACTATGAAAGTAGCCGAGAAATATGTGACCAACATTTCATCAAAGACAAGTTGGAACAAGATTTGTTTAGAAATCCTTGTTAAGAGGTAAATTAAATTTCAAGTCAAGAAGTATTAACCTCCTGACTCTCTCACTCCATCTATGT
This sequence comes from Trichobilharzia szidati, assembly GCA_944472155.2. Lineage (NCBI taxonomy): Eukaryota > Metazoa > Platyhelminthes > Trematoda > Strigeidida > Schistosomatidae > Trichobilharzia > Trichobilharzia szidati. Next base: position 20,648,527 of record OX235274.1, on the reverse strand, counting down.
CAGTCACTCTTTCTAAATAAATAATGTTATTAGTGGCTATTCCGATTCACCCATAAAAGTGCAATTGGCCCACTTCTGAAAATGAAATCACCCAAACGATATCTCTGCTTAGCCTCAAGCTTTTCCTTTCCAATTTCATCACGATGTACTCAGATTGTGACAAGTCCATGAGACAGAGGAATTCGATTCAAAGTTGTTTTCCTAGTTTTGTTGGAATCATTCAATAAACCAGATACACTGTTAACCCATACTACGTGTTCAAAATGAAATAATTACTGTAAGTCGATATGGGCCAATTCAGTGTTTGAGAAATTCGAGAATAACTATGGTTGTTCATACCACATTATTCATTTTTATCAATAAAGCCAGACAAAATAAGACACCTTCTGATTCCAACTCAGAGAATGCTTTCTGTCAGGTTGATAACGGCTTCGCAATGAAATGACCAAGCTCAAAGAACACAATTACGTGGAAAACCCTCTAAATGAACCAGAAATCAACTCCATTATTTTGACACAAATTGCTTCTTCCATTCGACATATGCGTCGTTATTCGATCAATAGCCTTCTCACATGAAGTAATTAGTATATGCCACCTCACTGAACTCACAGATAACTAAATGTGCTTACTGTTACATTGTGTTACATATATACTTGCATACAAACGACCACATGAGAACAACATGCATAATAAGACGATTATGTGAAAAAAGTCATTTTGTGTGAAGTGGAATCGCATTTAGAGTGAGAATGGACTGTGATCCTTCAATATGTAAAAACGCGTCAATAATCATCAAAGAAGTCGGAATATATACAAGTATATATATAAATGAGAAAATACGTGAGAATATTCTCGAACGGACGTAAATTCGAAACTCGGAGGTACAAGAAGTAAGTGAATTTCAGTTGCATCTTATTTCTCATTTGCTGTCTGTTTGTTTGACTTATTACTAAGTAAGCTTAAATATGAATAGTAAGGTGATGATTTTAGTCTGACTTTGATCATGTTCGAGGTATTTCACTTGATTGTGAATGTAGGAAGAACGCTCAATCAAATTTAATTGGATTTTATGGATCTAATCAATGTGGTGTGTTTCGTGTGTGATGACTAGATATCTAATAAACTCAGAATTCTGTGATGTGTGATAGAGCAAACTGATGTTCGCATTTTTTCCCCAGTCTTGTATCAAGGTGTAATCGTCTGATACTTGTATGTATATATTGACTCTGTATATATTGTCAAATGAAACCAGTTTTTCTCTGATGATGCAGAAGAGAAACTCCAGTAGGCTGTTTCCTCGAAGTTGATATCGTGTTTGAGAAAGATAAATGAGATTTTCTCCATCCCAGTCAATTTCTTAGAGCACACTCTTCCATACGATCACTGACTCCATCTCATCAACATTCCCAAACAGGTGTATTTCTAAAGTGTTACGGAACCTGAATTATGTTCAAATAATCTGACAGTCATTTCCACACCTTATTCTCAGTTGGCATATTCGGAAAGTCTAATCTATGTGTCCATTTTCATCTTGTATATTCTGAGGTGATTAAGTTACTTCTGCGTCGTTGTATTTTATCATTTTCTTCGTCAATTTCAGCTTATTGGAAAATGCCACGGTTTTATGCATCGTATGAGAATTCCAAGAATAAAAACGAGAGGCTACAGCGAATCCCTTTCCCTGACAACATTTGGGTAAGATGCAAATGGATTGATGAGTGAGTAATTTTATTCTTAGATCGCAATAGATACACTTATTATGATTATGGTGACAGCTGGTGTTGTCCTCTTATTCACTTTCGTGTAAGAACAGATAAAATTTTCCAATGAAATATTATCTTGGTTGTAGGGACGCGATTCAGCGATTCTTCGAAAGGAATTCTTGGGTGAACTTTATTATTATGTAAGTTCTCTGCTCAACATTATTTATCGAATGTTCGATTGAATTCATCACACCTTGACAAGTGGAATTCATTTGTGAGACAGAGCAGTAATCCACTTCACAGTACTCTCGATAACTAAATTAGTTTTAACTGAATTGTCAGGAATAAGGGAGTCTTATTTTATATTAAGGCCTAAAGGTATGCGAGAAGCTGGTTTTCACCTGTATTCAGGTCATCGATTACACATTTCGCTACGTAGGTTGAATTCCACTAAAGTGTGTAATTAAGCTTCAAGGATAAATATTGAAACAGTTGGTTCATACAATAATCAGTGGAATGAAATCCAAAGAGTAGAGTATTTGTAGAGAACCGATGACTGAAAAAGTGTGACATAGAAGTCTCCAGCAATGGTGGACATCACAATAATCAATACCTTATATCAAGAATGCTGCTGAATTTTCGTCATGAATATTATTCACATGGTGACATGATGCAAACCATTTGTCAAGATTTTATTCGATATTTTCGCTAAAACCTCTGATCAGCTGATATTTCAACATAATTTAAAGTCATATTTGTAAAAATAAATATTGATACACAATTCAAACCTCTCGCTCAACAGATTGCAAATGATGGAAGGTAAACCGTCTATGGTATAAATAACAGGGTGAATTTGGGCCTTAAAATCGTTTACAACATAAATACAAGCAGTTCAGAGAAGAGTCTCTTTTGAATTGTTTCGTTCTCTTCACTTGAGTATTCGCATTAGGACGGATCCATCGGTACGAAACCTACATGGAACGAATAAACTGAAAGTTAAAATAGAGAAGGATCGTCACATGATTGGTGATAATATTAATGAGTGCATATAAGATTCGACATATAAGGTAGACAGAAATAACTAGTGAGATAAGAAAAATTACTATAAGTATTTTGATAAGAATTGACATGGAAACAAAGGAAATACTATGTTCCATTCACGGCCAACGACATCTTCTATAGACAAAATTATTGGATTTCAATGAGATCTCACTTGAGTTCCTTCCTAGCAGCCTGTTTCATGACAAGTCACAGGAATGGTCCACGTAAGTGAAATATTGATAGGTTTCAATTGTGTCCGAGATATGTGGATGACATTTTTATTAACCCTGATGATAGTCATGATCACAATTAGTAGTGTTACACATGTTCAACAGCTGTAATCCACCGACAAGGCTGACTGTTTCAGTAGAAGATGAATCTTCAATGCCTTTTCATGAGGTTGAATTTACACGAAGAACCTACGGGTCTTCAGGAAGATCGGTCAATAAGAGAACCACATTGAACAGCCAACTGATAAGTTTCTACAGCTGAATAGGAAATGAATGTGAATCGAACCTAAATATTTCTCTAGCCACTCGCGTCCCATGCATCTGCAGCTCAAACGCTCTCCAAGAAGAATTAGAGATTTCGGAAAGAAATCTTCCAAAACGGACATACACCGAGGTTTACTGTCGAGAAGGTCACGCCAAAAATTTGAAGACTAAACAAGTAATCCATGCAAAATACGAAAGCTTAGATGAACTTTGACGTTTACGGCAACCTAGTTATTGATGTTCTTAGGTGAGGAATTTCCGTTTCAAAGAGGATAACTATCTTCACAGAAACGCTAAGAGTGGTGTTCATCAGTTGGCTACTGGTGTGGAAGAGCCTAATGGACAAGATCTCACATCTGACTACTTCCATGTGCACACGTCAGTTCACCTGTTCTTCTGGAGCCAAATATATGCATCGTTCAATGCGAATACTATTGTTTTCAGTTAATTATGCTGGATTACTTCATTCGTTTGACTGTTTTTGACTCACTTCTCCTCCAGAACACCTAGGTAACATTAAATTCTCTTTGTTTTTCTGTATGCATCCTGATTAAAACCACCTGTTAAATTATACATTTCACCTTTTCATAACGAGGGTCTACCAAAGTTTTTATCCACTGGAATGCCTAATTTCTACAGTATTTCTGATTGTTATGACCAGGCAATGGTATCCGATGATCACTACATGTACTCGCCCACATATTGAGTTAGTTTTCAACGGAAGGATGCTCAGTTTTTCGAGAAAATGAAAGAATACAACTGTACACAGTTGGTTCTCTCTTCATATGGAACAACGCTATATCACACGACATACTTAACATGTAAATCCTGTAGGAAGATAAAATATTTCGGAAGGCCGAAAATTTCTGCACTCTGTTTTCGCATATTGTCTGAAATATAGACTTGTTATTATTGCGTAATTATATCTCCCATATTCGACTTCTCATTTGCAGTGAATAATAATAGCAACTGTGGATGTGTGTTGTGATTCTTCCATTTGTCACTGTTCAGAACCTTGCTGAATTCTATTGTGCAGCTTAAGAAAGTGAATTTCTTCGAATAGAGACTCTTCATGGAACTGCTTGTACTGATTTTGTCAGCGATATTAGGGTCCAGATGCACCCTTTTATTTATAGTTTAGATGTTGTATCTTCCACTATTTCCAATCTGTCGAGAGAGATGTTGGAATTATTTGTCAATTATTATTTCTACAAAAATGACTTCCTCTTACTTTGAGATATCAGCTGATCAGAAGTTTCAGCGAAATTATCGAATAAAATCTTGACAAATGGTTTGCATCATGTCACCATATGAATAATATTCATGACGAAACTTTAGTTGAATTCTTGACACATGATATTGATTATTGTGATGTCCATGACTACTGAAGACTTCTGTGTTACTAATGTTCTGCGAAATGGTTTCCAGGTGTAGTGTACTCAATAAATGTCTTCTCAGTGTCTATATATTTGATCATTTGCTTTGATCTTAGTGAATCGTTGTCTCATCTTGATAACCACGTCTGATTATGTTCAGACATGCACTGGGAAGTTTCGTATTTTATTTGACGGTCAGTAGAACTAGTCACACAGGACCAAGTTTATTTATAAACAAACATGGAGGAGGCCTGAGTTGTTAGTTTACACTTTCCACATCCGTCGGTCTACTAACAACTGGACAGTAGATCAACCTAAGTCAGGCTACAACTAATTTCAACCTTCTGTGGCTTACTTCGACTCGAGGTAATAGTTGTTCAGCCGAGTAAATTCGGGTCTTAACTTCAGTCACTTTGGTGATAAAGAGATTCGCCGAATAATAATGACAATGATGATAAGGCCATCTGTGCGAATGTCTGCCCTTTCTGATGATATTAAGTTTTCGTCTATCATCTGGTTGTCGTCCGACAAACCAGTTAAGAAACATCAAATTTTGTGTGAATATGGCTCAACATATTTCCGAAGCTTAACACTGTTTGCGATGTTGTTTCTCACGTGAAGATTTTCATCTACGACTCTACATTTAATGTTGTCCGAAGGTGTTATTTACGTATCTCGGGTGATCATAGCCTCACGAAGTTGCAGCTGTTTCCAATGAATGGATGCACAGATTGGTCAGTGATGGCGATACTGGTTGTTGCATAATAATACCATCTGTTTCACGTGTAGATATCTCCTCTATATTTGAACACTGTTTGATCTGAACACACTTCTAATGAATTCATAATTTCTCCTGTGCCTGAACGACATCGACCGCATAGTCCACTGTCTGAAAATGGTGAATGAAGAAGACTTGGAAATATTTCATCTCATCCAATATAGATTGATACAGTTCTGCTCTCAGATTCCTGCAAATTTCTATACTCAATACACGGCTTGCATTTCATATAAATTTGGTATTCAAGGAGTGTATGTTAAAGCATTGTGTGTTAGAGAGTCAGTAGGTAATAAAGATGCACATAACGGATGATCTGGTTCGTAAATATTTTGCAATTCATCAGATCTACACCGATGGAAACATTTTGGTGCAGGTTATCTCTACAGTGACACTTTGATTTCCCGTTTAACAACTCGGACATTTTGATTGTTTCAGCTTTTACTCCTTGCAAACTGGCCCTTCCCTCTGTCTGGTCGTCTTTTTCACAGAGTTCAGTGCTACGATTTTCCGTGAATACTTTTGCTTCCTGATGAGGTTGAAATAATTTATATGAGTTCTCTTGTGTTTTCCGGCGTCTAAAATTAAGTCAAATATTGATCATAGTTTGTATAAAAGACAAAACAATTCAGTTGCAATTTTGTCATTTGTGTTACTGCTTCCTCATATGAACAACTTCCATTCTACTGATCATAAAATATTTTCGATTCTACAACATCCCCACCTAAAGTCACTTTGTCTAATCTTCAGTTAAATTATTCATATTTCAAGGGCTCATGAGAAATGGAAATTTTCAAATACAGAAGTCTCCTCTGACTTGCTTCATTTTCCCATATCATTTGTAAACCACAATCGACGAGTTGTTTTCACTCATTTGTCGACTCAGGAAAGAGATTAAGCCAGGTACCGTAGCATTTATGTTTTCCGTTGCTTAGAAAACGGTGAGGTTTACTACATCATGAAACCAGAGATTTTCGCCTACATTGAAAACGAACGAGTGATTTCATGACGCACCGGGCGAATGAAGCCTGTGACAAATGGAATGTTGACATCGCAACCGAAGAATGGAGTCGATATACCGAGATCATAACACTGAAAACCATTTCTATTGAAAATGCAACTTGATTATTATGAACTGTGATGCACTAACCAAAATAACGCACAATTCCGATTAACTGTGCAATATCTGTGACGAATTGTTGATGTTTGTGAATTCATTTCAGAGGAGTCAGTTCGTTTGTGCTCTTGATATTCGCGTTGGTGCCAAAAGTTCGATCACGACCAATTGGTGTCTATATCATGCTTTCAATTGTAGTAAGTGTAATTTTTTAAACCGAGCAAAAAATTGTGAGGATTTACGCTAACTTGTTTTTGACTGAATGGATGTCATTTCGCGTGGTATTTGAATGGGTCTACACTCATCTCTAGTGACTCTCTCGTTGACGTGTCCCATCCAAGAGAGGGACAGGCAATGCAAGCTCCGAAATTCAGATTATGATTCTATTTGACAACAAAGAACTTCATTAGAATACATCGTCATCATCCTCAACGATGGATGATGAGGTCTTAATATTTTCCACTGTTGAAACCTTAGCCATTCTAGTTGTCAGGCAGTAATTAGTCGGCCAGTGCAGCTAACTGCAGTTTGCAGAGGTAACTCTTGTCAACATGTATAGGATGATCCACAATTCACTGAATGACAGTAACTTCTAACGGATTGTTGATTTTTGTTTGATCGTCAGTGATGAGAATGTGGCTTATCTGCTTATCCATACAGCGTTGGAAATTTACTGTATTTCTGTAGTCATTGTGAATGTGTGTGTTTCTATATGTATATGAATCTATCTAGTGTGATCACATGTTCTCATTTCGCTTTCCCCTTTGTCATAGATCGCATTGTTGTCTGTGGGATTGGCTGCCCTTTTGTCACCTGTTGGACTGAAAGCTGGACTCATATCTCTGGCCTGTATACTTGTGGTGGAAATTCCAATAGTTGTGTTGGCTATGCGCATGCGTCGAATGAGTGAAATGGGGCTGATAGTGTTCAACTCGATCACATTGTTTTTAGTGATTGTGGGAGTCATCTTGAGCATTTCGGATGTGTTCTTCGAGCAAAATGTAATTATATGAATTGACATTTTATTGCATGAATTATTTGCATAAGTTTTTTATCAAAACTCATGAAATCTTCGCTTCATTCAGAAATATCCGACTGCATACGAATCACAGTATTAATTCCATAATTTGGAATCTCATTCGATTCCTACCGTGAGGAAGAGCGTAGGAGGAGCGGCAAGTGTTATAGGATGAGATGATGCCATTTCGTGAATGAAACGAGGAAGATATTTCATAAGGAATTGGTTTGCGCTTTAAGCCAGACACCTATGTGTCGCCCATCTACTGTCATTTGCTTCTGTATATAAAGATCCTGGATAAGTGGAAAATGTTATGCGATGCTTTCCACTGAATTTTCTGTGCCCTATAGAAATTCTGTTTACACTAAGACTAACGTTACTCTTATCATTTCACAGTCTCTTCCTAGTGTCTCCTAGTGCGGTGACAAGAAACAATTGATGGGAGTATCAGTGACGAATTCCTCGGGTGATTAACTTTCCATTAAGAGAATATTTACAGAAGCCTGCTAGCGGAAACCTGCATTGCTCCGATTTCGTCAGGCAGTCTCCATTAAACGATTCAGATCAAAACTATGTGAGCAGAAAGAGACAGTGGTAGACCTTCGACTATCCTGCCCATTAAACTTACAAAACCAAGTTTACGAAAATTAATTTTCGGTAGTTAGTTAACCGATGGCATCTTCAATTTCATGCATGTCAAATACTGTTTTCATTCGAAACAGCTTACAGTGAATTTCCTTTCAAGAATATTCCACTGGTCATCCTATGAATAGTCAACACTCTTGACTGTTGGGCATATTTGACAGCTTACATCCTTCTGAGAAAATAACACTACTACTTATCATCACCTCAAACCTACATGGCATATTACGTGTACTCCATATTTTTGGATGGATCTGGTTTCAGCCAGCTGAGTGTAAGGCGTGAAATGATAAAGAATGGCATCATTTCATCCTGATACACTTGTCGTTCATGCTGTCTCTTCGAATTCTACATTTTGATTGGAAGAGTGATAAGCAATTTGACATATTAGCACCTAACCTCGTCTACACTCAATTTCCTTATCACATATATGTATGGAATTTGGCTCGTTTGGCAACAATTCACTGGTGTGACTGTCACATTCCACGGAATATATATTTGACTAACAGGGATGCGACAGTAGTCGAAGTGGCCTAGTGTATAATGACATTTCTGTTGCCAGATAAGAAATGTGAAGTGATGCAGTAGTTGTTTATATTGAGTGAATGACATATATTCGCATATTTTAGCCTCACCACATGCTGCCAGTGTCACTGACAGGTGTGATTCAACTGTCAGAATGTTTCGATAATAGTCAGTGTCCACAGATCTCAGATCAGTAGATATGTCAATGTTGTAATTTGCATAGATTAACAAAGCTTGAGTGTACCTCTCTCCTGATGATTTATTTCTTTCTCCTCATATTTTCCACGCAGATAATTTTCTTTATGGCGGTAGCTTTCTGGATATTATTCATACTCTTCGTAAGTTTGTCATTTTATCGTTGTATCAACCATGTTTATTTTGGCGAGTAAATTGCACGAATTACATCAGTTATTTGATAGTCGCAGAATTGCAGTGTGAATCACAGTATCGCTTAGTCGATTTGTGTTCATATTACATCAGGTGGCAAGTCAACGTATCCTCGATTTCGATAGTGTATTTTTGGAGAAGATGATGTTGTAAACTGTTACACTTGAAATTATGGTAAATTCCCGTTTCTTCACTAGAGTTTAGTAATCACGATTCGAATTTATGTGGCTCGTTAATAATACGACAACCCACTCCAAGTGATTGTCTTATACACAGACGGGTTGTGTGTTTGTGTAAGTAGGAAACGGCTGGATTATTAGGCACCTTGTATTATTTAGATTGAATGATATTTGTCAATGATTTCATAGTCCCTCAGCAGCCGTACGCACTCACATTTAGGGATTTTCAACAACCTCACTGTGCATGTGAGACTGGCAAATCATAAAATGAATAATTACACACTAGACCCGTCATTCCTAAACTGGAATCTTCTTTAAGGTTTGAACTGAATTCTCACTAGAATATTGACAACACGCAGACATCTGCTCATGTATGATCTGAAAGCCGACAGTGAATGTGTAAATAATTCTTTATTGACTCAGGTGTCTACATTTCATCATATGAAAACAATCCTATCACATTGGCTAGATTATTATAATTAATTAAATACGGTGAAATATGAATTGCTGTACAGTTGAGATGATCACCTGTATTCACTCATCTCTGTCAATAATCTTTCTCTTTCTCTACATTGTAGTTTTTGTTCACTTGTGTCAATAATCACGACTTGATCGGTTGGTTGGTGGATTTCAATGCCGTGGAATTTACCACAGCGTTCATCATTTGGTCTTGTACGATCTGCATTTTCGGCTTGTCAGAAAGCAGTTTGGCATTCTTCTTCAATGAAACAAAACAACAGTCTGGTTTGTGAAATTCTTCTTCCGGCTTATATTTATTGGCAGACAGTAGAATGGGACGATGTCACTCTGTGGGCATCTTCATTTTAATTTTGATTTTTGTGATTTCTAGTTCCTCTTCAAGAGAGAATGTTAATCATAGTTTACCTTTCTCATATGAAGTGTGCTATTACTTGCACAGACATTTACACTGATATTCGTCTTCTGTAATAAGAACACAAACTGTCTTTTTTCAAAATAACTAATTTCATTATTTACTGAAGTAAAATATTCATTTTTGATATGCGTTTATCGAGTAACGAAAAGTACACTGGATATGATCGAAATCAGAATGAAAATCACCACATGAGTACTCCTCCTTAAGTGAGCAACTCAGAAGTGAAATGTCGCTGAAATCTACTTAGTGGTTATAGCTACTAGTTTCTAGGTTCGCTGCTTCTGAGAATATTCACATGTATTTTCACATAAATATTTCGATTTCATTGATTATAACCGACAGAATTACACATATTGAGAGATCGTAGTCCATTCTCATTCACAAATTGATTCCACTCCACATGAAATGAATTTTGTCACAATTATCGTATTGTGTGGTGATTTTTCATGTGATTCTTTGTATGTATGTAACACAGGGTAATAATAATAATCTGCTTAATTCCAAACCACTACTTACAATACAGAATAGATTCCTCAGTACTTGCCACAGAATTGTATCTGATTTACTCAAAATACAAAAAGAATTAAAAATTACAACAAAATTAGGCATAGGAATTTGTCCACATTGACGAAATTAAGTCAAAAATATTCGAAGTTAGAATTGAGAATAATAAATGTAATAATAATAACAAAAACAGTGAGTTTGTTTCAAACACTACTGTCGATTCAGTTTGGGAATTGAAGCATGTTATAGAGTATTGAATCTAATGTGCTGTTGATACAGTATGGTGAGAGGAAATACGCAATTAACAGTTATAACACAGCTTAAATGATGTTCACACTTATGAAAAAATAAACAAATGAAACACAAAATTTAAAGGATTATAAATATAAGAAGTAAAATAACAATAAAAGTTGATGTTGTAAAGAAGGAGGAAATGTTTCATTGAATAGTGCAAAGAAGGTTAGTTAGTTCATGTCTAACACTATTTTTCTCATATAAACTACGTGCGAAATATGGTATAACGGAATTTTTATACTACTACTACTAATAATAATAATAATAATAATAATTTGCTTTATTCCAAAACAGTACTTGTGATACAGAATGGAATTCTCAGCATTTTTACTACAGTATTGCATCCAGTTAGTGCATTATCAATAAATAGAATTCTACATAGATTGAGGAAACCACAGTTCATTATTACAACAATACATTGGCATGTTCAGTAGCAAAGGTAAAGCTGAAACAGTGTTTGAAGATGTTAGAAAAGTGGGAGCTGTCTTATTAACTGGCGTAAGCGAGAGAAAGAGACAAAGCAGCACATAACGGAAAAAGAAGAGAGAGAAAAGGAACAGAAAGAAAGGAAATGTTGTACCTGTTGATGAAGTGGGTTGGAAAGATGAGATCCAGTTGTACTAGTGACTATTTAATGAATTATAGGTGTCACACCTAATGCTTTCTTTATCACACAGAACACGAGCTAAGTAGGGTATGGTTGAGTTTTTGTACTTGCTGGTGCGAGCATATAGTTTTCTATATTGGCTTTTTGTTTTACCTGATGAGATGCAAGGGGAGAGTTGTGAGTGAAGAGGGTGGTGTGAGTTAGATAAAATGGATTTGGCCCATTTTTCACATGAGTCCATGTGCCTGTCAACCAAAATATTAACAAGCTGGTTAAGTGGCACGTTGCTTACTCTGCTGACAACATTTAACATCCTGCGTAATATGTTATAGTCTTTCTTCAGTAGCCCTGGAAAAACTAAGGGGGAACAATAGAGAATAATAGGCAGGATGCGAGAATTAACGAATTGTAGGAGTAAGGGTTGGGTAATACCAGAATGTTTTAACTTCTTAATGTAGAAGGTAAGACGGACTATTTTCTTAGAAATTGCTAAGATATGAGACGACCAGGAGAGATCAGCAGATAGAATGACACCTAGGTATTTAATTTCCGATTTAGTTTCTATTTCAGTGCCGTCTATGTTGCATACCTCGTGAGAGCCAAACAGTTTGTTTAGGTCGGATTTATGCCTAAAGGTGAAATTGACTGTTTGGCATTTGGAGGGGTTTAGAGTAAGACCATTTTCCTTGGACCACTGGCTGATTTCTGACAGAAAGCCATTGAGTTTAGAGCAGTCGCTTTGACATTTGATAGGCAAAGATACAGACAAATCGTCAGCGTATTTGACAAAATTAATGTCATTTGAAGATGGTAAGTCGTGTAGAAAGAAAGAAAAGAGAGGTGGGGAGAGTACAGCGCCTTGGGGGACTCCGGCTTCAGTGAGTGCAGCAGAGGATGATTTACCTTTGTATACGGTGTACTGCATTCTGTTAGAGAAGTAGGAATGCAACCAGTTAGTGACCCATGACTCAGTTTTCGTCAAAGAGAGCTTATTTAGCAGGAGACATCTAGGAACAGAGTCGAAAGCAGAAGTGAAGTCAAGAAACGTGCAGCGGACGTATTTGGCACCTTTATCTAATGATGAGACGATGTTGTTGTGTAAGACAGCTGCAGCGTCTAATGTACTCCTACCCTGTCTATAGGCAAATTGTTTTGGGTCTTCGAAGTTTTTAAGGGAGGGTTCGAGTTTAAGAAGTATTAGTTTTTCCATAAGCTTTAGGAACGGGGAAGTGATGGCAATGGGTCTGAACTTTACGTTCTTGCCGTTTCCAGGTTTAGGGACAGGGACAATTTTGATGTCTTTCCATGCATCAGGTACGATAGTTTTGGAGAAAGAGGCATTTAGGATGTTGGTTAGTGGAGAACACAACACATCTGCACATTGTTTTAGAACATAGGCAGGTATACCATCAGGACCTAGGCTACGTGAGGGCTTGAGTGTTTTAAGACATTTTAGAACATCGAGAGTATTAAAGTCATGAAAGTTTTCAGCTACATGATAGGTAACATTAGAAGTAGTTAAAGTAGAAGGACAGCGTATAAAAGACTGATTAAGAGCATTAACATCATAAGAGGGAAAAGTATTACAACGCTTACTATTACCAGTAATTTCATTAAAAAGTTTCCACATACTGATTGGAGATTTACATGATAAAAGTGTATCATTATAGATAGCATTAAGATTTTTGATTTCAGATTTGATCTGAGCATTAATCTTTTTGAGTCCTAACTTGTCTTTGGATTTGTACAAAGTTTCTTTTTTCCTGCGAAGTTGTTTGAGATAAGGAGATGAGAAGCGGTCGAGACATTTGAATAGAGTTTGTTTGGGACAGCATATATCAAGGCAAAACTTGAGATAATCCGTTATATTGACGATTGTGTCATCTAATGAACTTTCATGGAATAAATCCCAGTTAGTGTTTTTTAACATGCACCTTAGATTGAGTAAGTTTTCGGATGAGTAGCATCTTTGTTGTGCTTTCATAGACAGATGCGAGAAGACTTTAATATGTGTTTTGCTGTAAATTTTTGGTAGAACACGAACAATAGAGTGATCAGAGTTGAGGATCGGTGCACGTTTACGTGCTTCATAGATTCCTTCGTCATTTGTAAAAACTAAATCCAGTGTTTTGTCTAGTCGAGTGGGAAATTTGACAATGTTAGAGTGACCAAGTGCTTCAAGGAAGGAGCAATCTGACGAGTTGAAGTCCCCAGTAATAACAGATAGAGAGTTGTTAAAGTTGGCAGCAGAAAACATGGTGAATTCATCAGCAAAATTTGAAAGATTAGATAGTGAGCAACTTGGAGAAATGTACATGTTTGTGATAAAGATGTGTTTATATTTGGGGAGATGTTTGGGACGACATTTGACGGTGATGCAGTCTATGAAGTCATTTGAGAATGAGAAGCAAACATTATTAGAAATAGACCATTTTGAGTTAATGAAAGTTGCAACTCCACCCTCACTTTTCTTATTACAACATATTCGGTCTTGTCTAAATAGGATGAAGTCCTTTAGAGAGATGAGATTGTCATCGTACAGTTCGTGTAACCATGTTTCTTGTAATGTGATTATCGCAGTATTGTGATAAGTGTCAGTGGACATCAAGGATTGTAGGTACATTATTTTGTTAGGCAGAGAGCGGCAGTTGGTGTTCATTATGACAGGGACCGTGGTTAAGTGTATTGGTGTACGTTTAAGAGCTCTTTGCCAGCCACTACGATGCTTCCTCCTTGATTTCTTGGGAATATGAAAGTCATTGGGTCGTAAATGAATGATAAAGTTGCGAGAGTAAATAATCCTTTTGGAATTCATATTTGGGTGATAAATAAATGGAGTAAATGGTAGGTTGGATGCAATATGTAGATTTTATGATAGCAGGCCCAAAAATTCAAACAGGCCGCCAAGGTCGTACCTGTACAAAGTCGTTTGAAAAGACTTCTTGTTTTACCTGAGGAGACACAAGTTTGGAGCTGTGGGTGCTGCTGTGGATGCTGACAGTCTGACAAAATACTTTTAGCCTAATTGTCGCGTGAACTCAAGTGCCTATCAATGACAATTTCGACGATATGGCCCAATGAGATGCCACTCACCCTACTGACAGTCTTCAGAGTCCTAAGAATTATGACATAGTCTATTTAGGCAATCCGGGAAGGAATAAGGGTTAGCAGTAAAGAAGAATAGGTAAGATGCACGAGTTGACAAACTGTGAGAGGAGAAGTTGAGTTATGCCTGAGTGCCTTAAATTCCTAATGTGAAAAGTCAGACGACATAATCTTTTAGAAATCGCTAAGACATGGGAAGACCAGGATTGGTCAGAAGAAATAATTATTCCAAGAAGCTTTACTTCAGACTTGATTTCTGTATCAATATCATCAATTTCGCAAAGGTCTTAGAAATTAACAGCTTCAATTAACTTTCATTTACATCGGAAACTGAAATTAGCTGTCTGACATTTGGAAGGATTTAGTTTAAGACCAACCATTAGGCAAAGACCATTTGCTTACTCCTGATAGAAGGCTGTTCATCTTAGTACAAACAGTGTAGCTGGGAGATAACAGACATGGAAATAGTTAGATCGTCGGCATACTTAACAAAGTCCACTCCGTCATCAGAGTGAGTCAAGTCAAACAAGAAGAAAGGAAACAGAAAAGGCGAAAAGACAACGCCTTGAGAAACACCAGCCTCAGTGAGCAATGAAGTGGACGACTTTCCCTGACACACAGTGTACTGCTCCCTTCCTGAAAAATAAGAATGCAGCCATTTGACAATCCAACAGTCAGTTTGAGTTTCAGCAAGCTTCTCTAACAAAATGTCCCTAGATAGTAACTAAGTCGAAAGCTGCAGCGAACAAATTCAACCCCGTTGTCTAAACTGGAGACAATGTTATGATGCAAGACTGCAGGTGCACGTAGAGTACTTTTTCTGTGTTTATAGGCGAACTGTTTGTGATCGTCAAAGGCTTTCAGTGAAGGTTAAAGATTGAGTATGAGTAACTTTTCCATAGATTTTACAAAAGGAGATGCATAGCAACAGTTCTGAACTTAAAACATGTTCCAGTAGATGACTTGTGTATGGGTACAATTTTGATGTACTTCCAAACGTCTGGCGAGACATTTCTGGAAATAGATTCGTTAAATATGTCCATGAGAGGAAGACGCACGATATCTGCACACTTTTGGGAATAGCAGTAGGCAAACCATATGAAGAAAAGTTACAAGTGGTGTTCAGAGACTAGAGACACTTTAGAACATCATTTGTATTAAAAGCAGGGAAGCAGGTTTCATCAGCATTTGCAACAATAGAAGGTGTGGCATTTGTGGGAGAATGTATGAAAGACTTGTTTAGTGTACACACATCAAAGGAATAAGGAACACTATTCATCTGCTTACCGCCAGCAATTTCTTTGATGAGTTTCCATATATTAGAAGCATTTTTACAGGATATAAACTTCTCGTTATAAATTGAATTCAATCGGTGCATTTCAGGCTTGATTAGGATGTTAATTCTCTTCACATCAATGTTATCCTTCATTGGATATAACTTTTCGTTTTGCCTGCGAAGCTTTTCAGGTTGAGGAGAGTAGAAACTTTCAAATCTGATGAAGAGCATTTCTCTGGGACAACAGGTGACAAGACAAAATTTGAGATAACATGTGATATTGGAGATAGTGTCATCAAGAGATTCTTCATCAAACAAGTTCATCCTTGAGTCTTTGAGCATACTCCTAAGATTCTGAACATTCTCCTTAGAGTAGCATGCATGTACAATTTACTTGGAGAGGTGTGAAAAAGTTCTCTTTTGTAACTTTCCATAAATTTTGGGTACAATGATCGGAATTAAACAGTTTGTGATATCCTCAAGGGACGAATTTCAGCATCTTCGAAAACAACATTCTTCGCAGCAACACTATGAGTAGTGCTCTCCAGTTGTACATTGAACTGCAGAAGCCCTAAGCACACGATCTCTCATCTGGTCACTTCTGTGTGCATATATCAGTTCACATGTTGCTGTGGAGCCAACCAGGTACATTGGTCATTCGACGCGTACTCTGTCCAAAAGGGTTCATGAACACTATCCCACAGCATGACTACAAGAAAGTAGTGGTGGCTGTATAAGGTGTGCGATCTTCGAAAATCTCGTCAACACTGGTCATTTCATCTCATCAAACGCCTCCTGCTTCAAAGTGATCTACAAAGTGAAGAACAACCTACCACAGGAAATACGCTTTCGTCTCGTTTGTATTGCTGAAGCCTTAGCCATTCATTCAGTTGGAGAAGCCAGAGCTATGCATACAAAAGAAAATCACCCAACCACTTCTACTATCATGGTAACAAACGTGTCGCCTTCTACTGATTTCATGTTTGTGTGCTTGTTGGTTCTCTTCTCTAACTCCTTGTAACATTTGTGATTCATAGAAAGAACTCTTACATAATTTCATATTTTCCTTTGTTTCTATGTGCATCCTAATCACTACTCACTCAGTAAACTATTCATCTTATTACGTAGATGTATTATCCTTATTCAACTTCTTTTATGCGTTGATTAACGTTGATAACTATGTATTTTGACAACACATCACCAGCACTCTCTCACTGATCTTCGGCGCCCCACCAACATTCTTACTTCAATTTTGATTACTAATCAAATTTTTGAAATGTCTTGACAACTATTACACTGACTTATTTTTATACTTATCGGACAAGTCTAATGTACACAAACATGCACACACACAGAAATAACGATACATAATTGCGATTGTAGAGCTAAGTGAATGAATTCGCCGCCGAGAAGAGACTCTTTGCATGAACTACATGTTTTATTTTCAAAATAATGAAATCAGATCATGTAATCTGTTTTACACTGTAAGTGACATGCTGGTAATAATGATCACTTTATTCAAAACAGCAATGTTCCATTGGTTGGAGTATTTCACCATGAGCTGACATCGGTTAGAAAACCTTGGAAAACCCAGTGAGAGTACTAGACAGTCAGCTGTTTCGTTAGCCTAGTTTGGGACTCTTCTCAGTAAGCACCCATCCCCACAACAAGTGCACGAACCAAGGACCTCCTAGTTACAAGGTGAGTGAGCTCGTAGACCACTAAGTCACTGGGACCCGCCAATCCAATGGCCAGACCATGAATTGTAACTTTTGCCAATTCACAACATAGCGTGACCATATCGCAATGTCTTCTTCGATGATGAGTAACTGTCCTCATCATCGACCTGCTCTACCCTACTGGTCACAGCTTCCCACCAGATCCCCAGGGAACTGCCTGAAAAGAGCCAGTCGCTAGTGATCATCAGACAGAATGGAATTCTCAGCATTGTACACAGAGTAACGGTTCACCTCTTTTTACAAAGAAATAAGAAATCAAACTGAGAAGACCGAAGTTATTTGAAAAGTAATTTATGTGTTATGATAATGCTGGTGATGAGTTGCCGTTTTATTTACAGATTGGAACGTAAGCTGCTAATAAGCTCCTTTCTGACATTTGTCTGTGCACACAATATCACCAATGAACATTTTAAATATTACTTTAGTGGGCTCCGAGTGGAACACAGAGATTCAATAACACATCTCCACTTTCTTCTATTTTCTGCCGTCCTCTCCAGCTGAATCCAGGTTCACCATCATCTCTCATCTTTTCCCCACCACACGATCTCCTTCATGTCACCCTCGCACTGACGACCCACTCGTCGCTTCCCATTGGGATTCTACTCGAGTGATGGCTTGCATTTCTCGTGATTTCACTCAACGCTCTCCTCAACGTAGGTTCATCCATCTCTATTTTCTCCTCTAAATTTCCTGAGCGATAGGCTATTGGATGGTTTGTTCCAGACAGAGTTTCTTGTTGATAATTCATTCTGGACTGCATTTGAATCTTCAGTATGGAGCCAGAGTAGGCAGATTTTGATGCATGTCTGCATTCTGTTGAAAATTCTTTTCGTGACACACATTTCAAGTTCCTGATGCATATAGATGAACTGACTGACTGACTTCACATTGGTGTTGGAAATCCGAATCTTGTTGTTTATGCTGACTGGCCGTGTGAAGCAGAAGATTTCCAAACTGGTTTCAGGTTGATGAAGGCGTATCTCGCCTTTCCTATTCTGGCTGGCTGGCTGGCTCCTTCGACATCTTCTCCTGTGTTTGAAACCGTGGTTCCTAGAAAAGTGAAGAAAGTAACATCTGTTAAGTCCCTCCCGTTGATGGTTATTTGTTCTGGATTTGTGGCTGCTTTTGATGGTTGGTTACCTTCATCACCTCCGTCTTTTCTATGTTCACCTGCAGTCCTGTCTTCGCTGCCTGCCTCTTCTGCCAGTTTTTCGGTTTTCGCCTGGAAGTCTCAGTAGTTGTGACATTCAACATAAATCGCTTGCCAAATCCAGATCTCCTAGGGTTTTCTCACACTTCAGTCCAACGCGTTCCTGTCTTCTCGCTCCCCACTCACATCATTGGTGACAATAGGCAGCCAGCTTTGTCTTACTCCCGTATTCACTTCGAACACCTCACTGAGTTTTCCGCTGTCAGTCACCTCACACGTGTCAGGCATTATCATATAGCCTGCTGTTGAGTGAGGTTGACAAAGACTTGGACAATACATGCAGTAGTGTTGAAGTAGTTACCAAATTACTCCTCAATCAACTCTATCCGTCGAAGGCCTTTTCTAAGTCGATGAAGTTGAGGTAGAGGTTTGAATGCCATTGCATGCTTTGTTCTGTGATGACGATGAGTAGGGTTGCAATTTGATCAGCAAATTATGTGTATTTCCCGAATCAAGCTTGTTCCAGTTGGCCGAGTTATGCAACCAGTGCATCCTTTGTTCTCTCGAAGATGATGCGGCTTAGTATTTTACTTGACGTGGACAAGAACATGATTCTACGCCAATTCTCACACAGGCCTATGTCCCCCTTCTTCGGCATCTTGTAGAGGCAGCCAGTTTTCCTTCCAATCAGTAGGTACCTTTCTTTCTTTCCGAACCTTCTGCAATCATGACGTGAGCGCATCTGCCACATTCCGTGGGTCTGTTTTCGGTATATTGCAGTGGGGAATTCCATCTGGTCCTACTGTCTTCTCAGCTGATCATCTGTAGCTTGATCACATTCAAGATGTTTGCTTTCGTTGGATGATGGGTGTATATTGGCAGGCAGTTCTGTTCATTTTGTTGTTGATCAGGTTCCCTCAACCATCTTTTATTGGTTTCATCATCCGATTTGGTCTCTTCCCATATAGAGACGGACCTGGTTTTCTGATATAATATTCTGAAGTCTCTTCCACCTGTGGCCTGCCTGCCTGTTCTGCTTCAGTTGCCAGCCAGTGTGTCGTGGAATTGTTGTCTGTCTTTCCTAGCACTCTTCTTCAGTCCTCCCTTTATTCAGTTCAGCATACATTGAAATTAACCTCTCCTTCTGTTGTCCATCCTTCCATTGAGTCATCACCATTCTCTTTCACCATCCTCCTCTCCTCCCTTCCAGCAGCTTCCAGGTTTCCGTTGACAGCTATTCCTTGTCTTGTCTCTTCTTTCTTCCTAGAACAGTTGAACACGTTTCACTGGAAATCATCAACATTCAGAGAGTTCCAATGTTCTTCCACGCAGGTTTCCTCGGTGATAACAGATAGTGTCCCCGACTTTGCTCTGATCTGACCTGTAATGAAGGCATCATTTGCGGTTCTATCCTTCAGTTTCTGAATGCTGAGCTAGGATAACAGTGGCCTGTCTCCAGTTGTATTCAGGGCAGTCGGCTTCACCTTGAAAGTTCCTTGAACTAGATGATGATCTGAGTTGGCCCACATCTACTCCCCTTCTCGACTTTGTATCCAGCAGGCTGACTGCGACTCCACTTCATTGAGCGGCATTGAGATGAAATCTATCTGCTTTGTGGTATGTCCGTCAGGCGAAATCCATGTCGCTCTCTGTGTTGATATCGTTGTGCTTGTACAAGCTGCCTCCGATCATCGGATCATTGAAAGCGCAGAAGTCTGCAAATAATTCTCCCTTCTCATTCATTTCGTTGAGCGACAGTCTCTCGACACATTCTGGGTTCTCTTCGTGTAGTGTCTGTTTGCTACCAGCTCAGCTGGTATTCCTATCGCCCATAAGCATTTTGATGTTGCCATTCTGGATGTTATCCAAGACTGTCTGTAGTTTTCTGTGAAAATCTACTTTCTTTTCTTCTTCCGCGTTGTTTGTGCCACTATGCACAGCATTGGGTAATTGTAACCCTCCTTCCTTCCTTATTTCCTTCCTGTTGAGTTGAATCTTGCTGTCATGATTCTGGAGGAGGAGATTGGTTGCCGACGCATTGTCGCTCTGTCTGCGACTAGTGACATCATGATAGCCACTCACTGCCTGAGTGTGCTCATAGTTGTTGTCTGGTCTTGGTGATCAGACCGCAGTATATTTCGCACTCGCCTTTTGAAAGTTTTGACAGTCCACATCCATTCTAACTGCCCTCATAGAGTCCCAGCACTTCTATACCATATCTACTCATCTCTCTGGCTAACTAGACAGCCTTCCAAGCCTTGTACACTGTATTTTTGAAATATTTCGTGTGCGTTGAAGTTTCTGAATCAGTCTGAATTTTTTCTGAGGTAGAGTCACTAGCCTCACGCCCAAACCTCCCTCTTTACCCGAGCTTAGAATCAGCTAGAAAACTAGAGAACCCGTAAACCAAGCGAGGTTGCCACTAACTAAATTATGGCTGAATTCTCATGAAATTCCTTCTAATACCTGCATGAAATTGAGAACAAGGAGGATGTTCAGTATCAGACAAGATGACTGCAGCCAGCTGCTTGCGAGAATTAAAATGTCTATCAGGCAAAATATCGGTGGGTCGGGTCACAGGCAGTCTTCAAAGTCCTTAGTCATGCCAGCCGAGTTACTACAAACTGTCTGAATTTCCTTATGTACTAAGTAAACTGGAATTCTGTTGGATATCAGCAAAAATTGGAAGAGAAGTCGATAAACAGGTAGAGAATAACATCCTCCCTGCTTTTTGCCGCTGAGTCATCTATAGCACAAGAATTATACCGGTGAATCAGTTCATGCAAGTCTCGTTCACGCCTGAAGTTAAAATTAACAGTCTGATATTTCTAGAGGTCCAATTTTGGACCATTTGAATAAGACATTTCACCAGCTTCACATAAGAAGCTATTGACACCAGAACAATCTGGTGCAGAATCAACTATAACACTAATTGTCAAATCAATACCATATTGAATGAAATTGGCTTTAAACGAAAACAGTAAGTCATGCCAAGTGAAAGAAAAGGGAAGTGGAGAAAGTACCAGTTTCAGTACAAAAGGAATAGTGGAGCACTTCCTGTTAGAAAAGGTGTGTTGTTTCCTGTCTGGAAGATGGGAGGACAACATTCTTGTGTCCCAGTGCTCAGTGCATTCTGAAGTCAACTTGCTCAGCAAAAGTGTCCTAGGAATGAAATCAGTGTCAGTGGTACAGTCTAGAAATGCAAGCTGAGCGAATTCAACATCTCCATGTAGACTGGAAGCAATACTGTGGTCCAGTACAATGACGGCATCTGAGGGACTTCTACTTCATTCATAAACAAGCTGATTGGGGTCACTGAAAGATTCTAGTGAGCATTCAAGAACCAGTCAGAGCAGTTGTTCTGAAGTTTTCAACAACGAAGACTTGGTTGAGATCAGGTCAAACTGTACACGTAATCGAGAGGATGATTTTTCCAAAGTTAGCGTTTCATCTTTTTCTTCCTAAGCAACAGCTATTGTATCCCAGTGAAATGATAGACTGGATATTTGTGTAGGGAAAGAACACAAAATTATCTGCTTCGTGTACCATCAGAACCTGGAGCATATGATAAATTCAAGGATTTGAGACAGGTTGTGTTATCCGTCCCAAGAAAGCCTGGAAAATAACGCTGTTTGCGTGACTAGAGGTGACAGGTAGAATTGTGTTATCTTGTTCCCTCCAAAAGATCGATTTGACGCATGTACTTGGGGAAGAGCCTCAATGGAATTTTGTTTGTTTTCAATAATAAGCAGGTTAAGTGGTGCACAGATGTTCCTGTAATATATCGCATTAAGTCTTTGTATTTCAGACTGATATGAGGAGTTTATTCTTCTGAAATCAGCATTATCGGGCGATTTTTATTAATCCTATTGTGCTTGCGAAAGCTTCATTTAGTTGCGGAGAAGAGATCTCATCAAATCTCTAGTAAAGCTCATATGAACTGTCGTCAAGATTTGACAGAATACTTCTAAAATATTTGGGCGCCGAGTGAGAAGTAGACATATGTAAAAAATTATATTTCTGAAATTTCAGCGAGATTGAAATGAGTAATTCCAACGTTTCGTTCGGCAATCTGGTTCGAACTTCTTTAGGGAAATTAATCGAAATTAACATAACAGATGTTTGATCACAGCTCATACAGTTTTGTTTATTATGCATGTTGATACCTGTTTCATGACTCATGATTAGATTGAGCTTTTAAAAACAGATGTTCCTTTCTATAAATAAACCTTCTGTTATGTTAATTTCGATTCATTTCCCTGAAGAAGTTCGAACCAGATTGCCGAATGAAACGTTGGAATTACTCATTTCAATCTCGCTGAGATTTTACAAATATAAATGTTTACAAGTGTCGAGGAAAGCTGTTTCAGCAGGACAGCAAATATCGGAGTGGTAATTGGGATAGCAGGTGATATTAGCGACAGTAACATTCAACATTTAATTGACGAACAAGTCCCAGTCTACATCTGGAAACATGTTTTGAAATGAATGAATACTGTCGCGTGAGTAAGTTTGTTCTTCAGCTTTCTTTGTGAGGTGAACAGAGGCTCTCTTGCTTAGTTTGCCATGAACTTTCAGTGAAGCATAGATAATCAAAGAGTCAGAATTCGGAAAACGGTCTCTTCTTTGGGCTTCATATATGTCATAATCATCATTTATTGGAACCAAGTGTGAAGCTTTGTCAAGACGAGCAGTAAACGTCAGATATTAAAGAGTGAAGATAGTCAGTCAACATTTCTAGGCGAAGATCTGTGGTTTTAGGCTTCTTATTTCAGCAACAGTCATTTGACTAGTTTTTGTAGGTTTTTTGAACAGAGTACGCGTCGAATGACCGATGTACCTGGATGGCTCCACAGCAACAAGTGAACTGATATATGCACACAGAAGTAACCAGATGAGATATCGTGTCCTTAAGGCTTCTTGGCGGGTACCCATTTGGGATGAAGGTTTCTTTCAGGAGACCCGATTCTGCTTCCAGGGTGTCTCGAAAACTATACGATCATGATTTCGTGCTTGAGAAATCGTGTGCTCTGGCCTTCTGCTGTTCAATGGACAATTGGAGAGCACTACTCATAGTGTTGCTGCGAAGAATGTTGTTTTCGAAGATTCTGAAATTCTTCTCTTGAGGATATCACAAATTGTTTAACCCCGATCATTGTAGTGTACGGGTTTTAAACAAAATTTACGGAAAGTTACACAAGAGAACATTTTCACGCCTTTCCAAGAAAATTGTACATGCATGTTACTCTAAGGAGAATGTTCAGAATCTTAAGAGCATACTCAAAGACACAAGTTGGCACTTGTTTAATGAAGAATCTCTTGATAACACCATCTCCAATGTCACATATTATCTCAAATTTTGTCTTGTCACCTGTTGTCACAGAGAAACGCTCTTCATCAGATTTGACTGTTTCTCTTCTCCTTGACATAAAAAGCTTCGCAGGAAAAAGGAAAAGTTTTATCCAATGAAGGATAACATTGGTGTGAGAAAAATGAATATCCTAATCCAGTCTAAAATGCACCGATTGAATTCACTTTATAACGAGTATAGAAGTACTCAGTTGATAAAC
The DNA here is from genome assembly GCA_944472155.2 of Trichobilharzia szidati. Lineage (NCBI taxonomy): Eukaryota > Metazoa > Platyhelminthes > Trematoda > Strigeidida > Schistosomatidae > Trichobilharzia > Trichobilharzia szidati. The sequence continues at coordinate 20,624,130 of OX235274.1, read as the reverse complement.
AATTGAAAATATTCAATGGAGATTATGATGAGGCTGTCGTTTACCACCTTACACATTGTAGCTTTACACTTTGTATTCTCTATTAACTACAACAATAACAACACAATTATTGTTTCAAATGTTTTCGATTAGAAACACTTTTTGATAAAGACCACGATGAATTTTTTGACTTCACCATGTAAATCCTTGATCAAGGAGCAAAGAACATCCTTCTGATGAATGAATGAAATGAGTTATTCACATTCCAAAGTCATAAATGTGTGTGAGTGTGTGCTAGTTAGAGAATGGTATTCTGACAGAGAGATGATTGATTACTTTAAACCACATGGATTGGTTGAGATGAAAACGCCTGAGAGATTGATTTGCGAAAATTATTATTACTAGATTGAAGTTCATTGTGTACGTGTGATGTGTGTTGTATTGAGTTAAACGACTAAAGCTGATGGTGTGATATCACAGCGAATGATCATCATGAATGACGATGAATATAGACACCAGTATTATGTGTCTAGTAGGACTTTTATTCTATCTGTTTATCAACATCATATGAATGATAGTCGTTTTGAGGAAGAGAATGTCAATCAGGAAGTTATTTGTCTTTGTCACCGTCTAAAGTATTGTGAGATTGAGAAGCGATAGATCAGTTGGGAAACTGAAATTTTGTTCTCTACAAGTGTAAAGATACAGGAGCGACAACGCGACAGATGAATTCTGTTGAGGGAGTAAATAAGAGATTGACTGAATGTTTCCACATAAGATGGAGGTTCACGTCGAAATAACTTGGCATAATTGAGTATTTAGCGGTTCATAATTCTCACGGCACACCAGAATACCAGAAGTATCTTCGGAAGTTACTTTGATATTCATAATTCTGCTTAATTGAATGGAAATGCAACGTCTTCTGTCATTTGAAATATTTGCTTCCTGATAGCTGTTGGCCACGCATTGGCTTGTTGAGATCATCAGACAATCGGAGGCGATCCATCGAAACCTGTGTGTTAGTCTACTTGAACTAAGTATATTTATACCGAAATAGCTAACCAACAATAAGAAGAACAAGAAGGACCACTGGCCATCAGCTGACTGACTGACTGACGTTTCAACATAGAACTTTGCACCGATGTGCAGCAGTTCGAGTCGCCACACTCCCTCCTTCTAGCACCCAAAGCAAGAGAAGAAAGTAAAAAGGAATGCAAAACAGAGACAGTAAACAGAGATATGAGACAAAAATATTGAAGAACAATGTAGTTTCATTGGGTAGTATAAATCACAAGGAGCGGATGCATCTGTGTCAGCCATTGTTGATGATTTTGAGCCATATCACCAATTGTGACCAGCCATTGGTGTTTACCGTCCTGAGGATATCAACCAGCCACTCAGGAAATCTACACCTTCTTACGTCACTGGCTTAAACTAACTGTTATGGATTTCACTGACTGATGGCGTGTTGTGGTTTGACCATCACTGGCTCTTTTACAATCTGATTCATCCTGTGTCAGCTAAAATTGCCTGTCGAGGAAGGTGATGGTTAGGCATACGTAACACATGTCCTAACAATCTCAGTCTATGTAGCTTCACAGCCTCTTCGATCGATTTCACCCTCTTCCTTACCTATCATCCGACGCCTAACTTCAATATTGCCCACCCTATTATACCATTTCACACGGGAGAGAGAACACAGGCACCTATGATCAAAGACAGCTAGCCAGGCTTTTCATGTCTTCCACTCTCAATGGCCATGTCTCACAGCCATACTGGAGGACGAAGAGGACTGCCAAGCAGTACATACGCCCTTTGTTCGATAGCCAGATATTACGTCTACGCCAGAGACGGCGTAAACTGGCATATGAGAATCTAGCCCTCTGTAACCGTGCTGATATTTCGTCAGAGATCAACACGTTGGCTCTGGCTGATGAAATTTCTCAAATAAGTGAAGCGGTCAACGTGCTCCACCAACCACTCCACTCCCTATTTCTAAGCTAGGAGTCAATGTAGTCCGGTCCTGTAGCATCATCTTGCATTTCGCGGGAGTGAATCGCATGCCAAACATGCGAAGATTGCAGCTCAAGGTGTTAAGGAGACTCTGCATTTTGTCAGCGTCTTTATCTTGTAAGGCGGACTTTATCATCTGCATATTCTAAGTCAACGAGATCATTCTCCCTTGGTAACATGCCAATCCCTGAGTGACTGTAGTGATTAGGATTGATTCCATTAGTAAATCTACGATGAAATTGAATAGAAATGAGGAAAGTGGACAGGAATCACTAGTTGTCACCATTTCAGATAACAACTTGCAGTAAACCCTCACCTGGCTGCGTGAGTTCGAGTACAGTGCCTTGATCAGTGCAATGTATTTTCTCGTCATTCCCTTTACAGCCAAGCATCGCCATAGTACCTCTCGGTCGACAGAATCGAATTCCGCATTTAGGTCAAGAAATATAACGATTGCTGGACGCCGACGGTAAGTATGCCTATGTTCCAGAATCCGTCGAAGTGTGGACATATGATCAATGCACCCTGTTCCTGGTCTAAAGCCTGCCTGTTTCTCTCGTGTTTGTTCCTCCCGTGGGCCGCTTAGTCTAAGCATGATTATTGAGCATGGAACTTTAGATACCATATTAGTTAAGCTAATCCCCCTGTGATTATCAGAGGAAGACTTGTCTCCCTTCTTGTATACTGGGACAATGACTTACACTTATCCGACGGGACTTCCTCTGATTCCCAGACGCTTCCTAGTACCTTAGTTAACGCAGACAGTAAACTGTCTCCACCGTCCTTAAACACCTCTGGAGTCATTCCATTGGGTCCTGCAGCTTTGCCTCGTTTCAGACTAGTGACAGCCTTAGTAACCTCAGTTAGAGACGGAGGACCTGTGTCTACATACTATTTAGGGAGGTGTTGGATGTTCGGTAAGCTGAGCGTGGCTGTAGGCCAGTTAAACTGCTCTTCAAAGTGTTCTTTACAACGTTCTAGTCGTCTATCCTAGGAGCTAACTATGGTGACATTTTTCTCAGAGATTGTTTCACTTATCGTTTGCCTTTCACCACCTGTTTCCCTGATAAGTCTAATAGTTGTCTGGTGTTACCAATCTGCGATGCCTTTTCCGTCTCTTTCGCTTTTGTCGCCCACCACTGTTCATGGTGGTTGCAAAGGTTTCTTGTTAGTTTGCGTTTGAGTAGCTTTCGCTCCTCATCATAATCGGAGCTCGCTGGAATCAGTCTTCTTGCATCAATCAGTTCGGATGAGGTTCTTACTAACTTTTGGTTTTAAGTTATTAACATCTTTTACAGCTGTGTCTACAGCTAACTGTATGTTGTGCCAGGCTACCTCAGTGAGAGTCCTGTTGTTGACCTCAGATACTCGTTTCGCTATTTCTTCCTCTCGATCTAGTTGGGGACGTAACTGCTTCGCTGTCAACAATTTCTTGTGTCCGTTTAGTCGTAAGTATAAACGTGCGCGAACCAGGGCGTGATCGGAGTCTACGCACGTGTTCCAAAAGGAGTAGCAGTCTTCTACTGACCCTCGCCAACGATACCCTATCGCTATGTGGTCTATCTGAGTCCAACGTTGATTTGATGATGTAGGTCACCAGGTTACGCAGTGTCTCTCTTTGTGCCTTAAGTTAGTGCTGGCTGGGAACAGATGATTATCTGAACAGAACTGTAGAAGACGATCACCGTTGTCGGTTCGTTGGCAGGGAACTTCACACGTACCACCTACATACTTCCCAGTCTGGCAAAAATTTCCTACTTGGGCATTGAAGTCACCTGCTAAAACAGCTATACCTAAACATTTCTGTCTTTGCAGCCAATTGACAGTTTCAGGTAGAAGTCATTCTTCAGTTCATCCGAACTGCAGCCTGTTGTGGCGTAAGTTGAGTCTACGGAAAGACAAAGACGGGTAACGCCGTCGTTCCTCCTTCTAACGGACCCGTTCAGACGGACCGCACTCATACGACTATCTACTGGGATCCAGTCAAGAAGGGATTTTTCTGCCCTAACACTCAATGCTATCCCTACATCTGCGAGTTCTCGCGAACTAGCTGAGGGGTCTCCTGACACCCTTAAAGTGAATTTCGCAGATTCACCTTGTTGTCCGGGTGAGGTTAAGTGGATGACCACACTTGCGTCTTGTACGTGTTTTCTCCCAAACACAACATACATCCATGGCTCGAAATGCCAGAGTTCTTGCTAGCGATGACTGTTGTCCGATTTGGCAGAGGGTCCTGACGTTTAATGCCTCTATATGAAGTTGGCAACGTGGCTATAAGAGGCTGTCGGGAGTGTTTCTATAATCCTCAATGTTGTTTGCGGTCACAGAGTGAAGTGAAGATGACTCACTAGCCTGAAGAATAGTGCCGTCTGTAGTAAGGAAGTAGGATGATGAAGGTGAATGATACTGGGCAAGGCTTCGTGTGTTCTTGGAAGTGTAGGCAGTTGTTATTTCCTGGATGTTCACATTGTGGAAGTTGAATGGTTATTCGGGTACCTGAAACAGAAATAGGGTTAGTGTTGCGTGACCGCAGAGCCCAGGAGACAACTACTTAAAACCGGCTATCAGCAGGGAAAATCAAGTGCACATCGTCTCAATCATTATGATAGCATCGGCTCTGCCACATATGGCAGGAATGGCAGGAAGACACATCTTCAATTCACTCAAATAGCCGCGGAAATCAAGATGAGAATTTTCAACATTGATATCGCATCAGAGTTTTCATATAATACAGATACTTGAAGCATCATCAGAAGCATTTCCCTCAGGCTGCAGACTTTCATCAACAGCTTCTGTCACTAGTTAGTGAAGATCACATGGCCTTCCGGAATAGATAGGAATCATGGATCTCTGATGACTAGCTGGCCAACGACCTAATACGAAACAAATATTGATGAGGAAGTGTAGGTAGCCTGGACATGCGCTGAGAAGACAGTTTAATGACACTTCGCTCCAGATCCTCGAGTGGAACGCGATAGTGAGGAGTGGAATGAAGGAGACCACTTTCAGAGGAAATAAAAGCTCAACCACAAGCGTGTACCAGCATCACACACAGAATGTTCCACATCGTCAACGAATGTTAGCTAGTGCATACAATAGTGACTATGCTTTACTGTTGATGATAGAAATTCAAAATAACGGTTGTCTTAGCATTTCAGAACGAGGCACAGCATTATTGGAATTTTGGATCTAATATAACCAAGAATATAAATTCTATGCGTCACCGAATTACACCTTTGCGAACAGCCAGGCTTGGTAGTTTACTAGATAAATAAATTGACGGATAACTGAAGATATTCATTCATTTTAATGCTACTTGGAACTGGAGGTGTAATTTCATTCTAATTTAAACATATTCCGAAAGATGACAAGAATTTCAAAAAGAGAGTCGGAGGACAGGTTTATTCAATAGAGTGAAAATAAAAGGCTGTCAAGGAACTTAACCCTAAGTTCCTATTATTTCCGAAGACGCTCCGAATCGACAATTATACTAAGTACAATATCGACTTTAACTACAAAACACAATGAATGACAAGAAATTATAATCTTTGTCAGTTAAAATCAATACTCTGTACTTAGTCTATAAACAAATGTTTTACAAGGAATGTATTGTAGTTTTATTCGTATTCTTTCGTTTTCTCTTAACTTGTACACGATCGAATCACTCGCGCCTTCAAGTTGCCCGCCAATTGTGACCAAAGCCAATGAAAAAACGTTCAATGTTCAGAATCATTGAAAAAAGCACCATTATTGCATTTTCTTAACCATGCTGGCTGGATAGCGTTCTTGAATCCTCTTGGACAAGGTGCGCGTCGAACGACTGATGTACCTGGCTGGTTCCACAGAAGCAGGTGAACTGATATATGCACATAGAATTGGTCAGATGCGTGATCTTGTCCTTGAGGCTTCCGCAGATCAGTGGGCGACTGAAGAACACTATTCTTAGCGTCAATGCAGAGAATGTTCTTCTCAGAGATGATGTGATCATTCTCTTGAGAATATCGCCTGTTAAATCACTTTTGAAATACAAGTTCACGCAGAGCTTCTTTTTAGGTGCAAGTGAGGTTTCATTCCTCCAAATTCTTGGTTTGATATTTTTATCAATGAATCTTATTGGGTATCCATTTTGGATGAAGATTTCTTTCAAAATATCTAATTCTCTTTCTAGAACATCGGAAAAACAGATGCGTTGGATGCGGGTGGCGAGTGATGTAATTAAATTCCACCTTTGCTGAATGAGTATCCAGCTATAGAAGCTTGTTATTTGACCATTCCAAGTAGGTTTTGTATGGATCGATCTTCTTAGGCTCCCATCAGTTCTTCTTGTTAGTTTCATATCAAAAAACGAGAACATTTGATTCGTTTTCGATTTCCAGAGTGAATTTTATTGCTGGAGGGCAACAGTTGAATGTCTTCAGCAGTATATTGGGGTCATTGTTGTTGTCACAAATAATGAATATGTCGTCTACGTATCTTTTATACAGTCGTAAATTGTCAATGCTCGGCTTAAGTGAACCCTTCTCGAGGCTTGCTACGAAGCGACCTGATAGTAGTGGACCCAACGGAGATCCCATGGCATTACCATCTTTTTGTGTATAGATGGTGTCGTTGACAGTGAACTGGTCGTTCAGAGTGCACATCAGCAGTAATTCCTTCAAATATCTTGTTGGTATTCCAATACTGAGATGGTTCGTGAATGGGACATTGGTGAAAAGTGAATCAGTGTCGATCGACAGCATAATTTTGTTAGATACATTCAGGTCTTGTATGCAGTCGATGAACTGGAAGGTTTTACGGAGCGAGTGCGTACATAATTGTTTCCCTACAAGTTTCAGAATATCTACCAACCATGTTGTGATAGAGTGTTAAGAAGAACCTGACATATCCAGAATTGGACGAAGTGGGAGACCAACATTGTGTACCTTTCGTAGACCATAAAGTCTTGGTATTATAGAGCTTGTTTCTACATTAGGTAATCTGTTATCTATAAACAACTCACAATTCTAATGACATGCATCTCACGAGATGTTTCTTTGTTTTACCAAGATAATTCACTGAATGTATTCGATTGAACAGCTAGAGGATGATATCGCTGAAGAGAGACGTAACTCTTCACTGAACGCCTTTTCTTTCATATTCCATGAATCATTCCATTCAGTGCAGAACCTATTTTATAGCTTTATGGTTATCCACGAGTTCAATAACAACTACCTTGACAGAATTCAAATTCCCATTAGGAATAATATGTTCACATACACATGAATATACGGGTGACCAGCTTGGTAGTAAATTCGTTGAAGACAGTCTCTTCACTGAATCACTCGTTTTGTAAGTAACTGATATTCGTCACTCAAATTATTTAAACAACTGATGAACATTCCACTGATAGCCAGATGCACTGTTCATGCACGTCTTTCTAGAATATGTTGGAATGGCTAATAAAAAGTAATCGCTTACTTGAAGATATATGACAAATAAATACAATCATCACTCACGAATGACTTCCTCATCGATTTTCTCTTCCTCATTACTTGTATCATTCATTACCGCTTATCTAACCTTTTGAATACCTGGCAGAGTATAAACATGCCGTAAAGAAAGACTGCTAAGCTTGTGTTCTCCCACCGTCTTCAAATCTCTCACCATACTTCTGCTTACAAGCCACCAAGACTGCTTCAAATTGCAACATTAAATCATATTTCAGTGATGTACATTTCTTCCATGAAATCCTGAGTGAGAATTTCTGATTGAACTGTCCATTATTTAAGCCAGTCGTCTGAGTTAGGTTTAAGCGTAATCCACTGGACAGGATTTGTGTAAAATACGCTACTGTATTACACGCAAATATAATGAGTAGAATCTTGAGACCTCGATGTGTGAGATAAGTAGGTTGTACTTTGTCATATGCCCTACCACTGCGAGTGAGTAGGGGTGGGGTACAGCGCATCTGTACCTACGGGGATCTACACGCGAATGTACACTGCAAGAATACAGAGATTGTAATGAATAATGTTCAACAGAGAGTGGGATATTTCAAGGATTAGTAAAGTAAATGCAGTTTAACCATGAATATGCATACACTGTGAGTGAGATGAATTCCAACAGAAATCAATAACTATGCTGATAAAAATTTATATGTTGAAATGTTTGATGAAATATGAACATATGCTACTCTCTAGTAGCAAGTAGTATAAAGTTGAACGCAAATGGAAAGGTGATGAATGACAGATGAGCAAGGAATTAACAGCCTCTTCCTTAGTGGTAGCTTCGAAGTAACAAAATTTCTCTGTCTAAATTATTCACCGAATTTATCCCTTTCTCACTACACAGCAGTATGCTGACCCTCGCTCATTTCTTTCTGACTAGCCATAGGTTGGTTGTTGGAATTTAGATAGAGCTGACTCCATGTGTCCCTTGGATGCATCTATCTCCAGAGTATGAAATGAGATTATGTGCGCCGACTGGAGACTGATTTCTAACCTGCGGGTGTTCAGGTGGATAGATGCTGACCAACCATGAAGTACTGTGATATACAGAAGTGAGTAGTGAATGAATTTCACTGCTAGTCAGAATCATTCAAATTATTAATTTGGAATAGTTACAATCAATAATCAGTTGAACGGATTGACAACAGGAGATTTAACTAGATAATAATTTTCTACTGGGTATTGAATTTCGCCGGTTTGTTGAAAGTTGAACTATGGACTTGAAAGTCCAGAACTGTTAACCTCCTAATTCTCTCTACATTTCTCACTTGAATGAGACAATGATTTTAACTATTCCAGCCGATGTAAATGAATGAAATTCTCCAACTTTTGACAGTGGAATCACCGAGGAGAAATCTCTGAGTAGATTCAAGCTTTTCCTCTCAAGTTGCATCACAATATATACTCAGATGATGACAAGCCTGTGGAGAAGATGAATTTCATTCGAAGATGTCTTCATATTTCTATTGGGATCATTCGATAAGGCAGGTAATGATTTAACCCCATTATCCATTTGAAATGAAATAATTATTGTCAGTCGATCTGATGCATTTGGACGTTTGAGAAATTCTAGAATAACTACGGTTGTTCTCACCATACTGAACATGCTATTTAATAAAGCCAGATAAATAACACACCAAAGGAAACCAGCTGGGGCGATGTTCTCTGGAATGTCAATGAAAGCTTCACAATTAAATCACCAGTCGCGGACAACATGAAGGTATCGAAAGACTTCCAAATGAACCGCAAGTCAAGTCCATCATTTTCATCCAAAGTACTTATTTCATACGAAAAATGCATCGTCTTTCGATTAAAAGCCTTTTCAGTCAGACTGATTAATACATCCTCACTAGCAGTACTTTTAGATAACCAACTGTCCTGCTTAAACTTTGGGCTACTAAAATTTTCCGTCACTTATATTACATATGATTACTTGGATGTATTTTGTTTTAATTATTCAATTATTTGTCCAAATCGTATTACTTACTCTCGCGATTATTTAAAATGTTTTCAGGCTAATAGCACCATGGTGGGTGTGAACGATCCTTAAAGTGTACTTCAACGCGTCAGATGACTGCTCCTGTGATTATAAGCAAAAAATGCACGTCAGTATCGAACAAGATTAATTACTTGGATGCTCTATTATGTTTAAATATTTATCGTAATACAGGTGTAATAATGCTTGAAGAAACTTGGCTTCAAGATTCATATGATGACAATTTAATCTCCCTGAGTGCTTTCAATATGTACAGACAAGACCGAAGCAGTTCAGGGAAGAAGCGAGGTGGTGGTGTTGCTATTTTTATCAATTCTCAGTGGTCTCTTGCCAACAACGTCTGCTTTAAATTCTCAAATGATAATATTGACTGTATAAATGTTAAATGTCGACGGAAACACCTGTCTAAGTACAACTTCATTTTAAATCACGAACATTTATGTCACACCTTGTTGTAGCACTTCAGAACTATCTGTTTGCTGATGAATTCACTATTTTTGCTGCCACATCTTTTGGAAACTCGTTGTCCATAGTGACATGTGATTTTAATTCTTGTGACTGCAGTTTTCTTACAGTGTTAAGTCATGAAAATGTCGTTGACTATCCCACCAGACTGGATACATCTCTTGATCTCGGTTTTATAAATGACTGTGGAATATACGAATCTCGTAACATAGCACCACCGTTTAACTACGATCATTGTATTATACTGGTTTTACCCAAACTTTATGGAAAGTTAGACAAGAGAACTTTCTCACACCTTTCCAAATAAATTGTACATACATGTTACTCTAAGGAGAATGTTCAGAATCTTAGGAGCATGCTCGAAGACACAAGGTGGCACTTGTTTAACGAAGACTCTCTTGATGACACTATCTCCAATATCACATGTTATCTCAAATTTTGTCTTGCCACCTGTTGTCCCAGAGAAACGCTCTTCATCAGATTTGACTGTTTCTCCTCTCCTCAAATAAAAACGCTTTGCAGGCAAAAACGAAAGTTATATAATAATTGGTGTGAGAAGAATTAACATCCTAATCAAGTCTGAAATGCACCGATTGAATTCATTTTATAAAGAGAAGTTTATATCCTGTAAAAATGCCTCTTATATATGGATATGTTTTAAAGAAATTACTGGTGGTAAGCAGATGAATAGTATTCCGTATTCCTTTGATGTGTGTACACTAAACAAGTCTTTCATGCATTCTCTCACAAATGCCACACCTTCTAGTGTTACAAGTGCTGATGAAACCTGCTTCCCTGGTTTCAATACAAATGACGTTCTAAAATGTCTCCAGTCGCTGAACACTTCTTGTAGCCTAGGTCCAGATGGTTTGTCTAATGCTATTTTTAAAAAGTGTGCAGATATCCTGCGTTATCCTCTCATGGACATATTTAACGAATCTATTTCCAGAAATGTCGTGCCAGCCGTTTGGAAGGACATCAAAATTGTACCCATACACAAGTCATCTACTCGAACATGTTTCAAATTTAGACCTACCGCTATGCATCTCCTTTTCGTAATTCTATGGAAAAGTTACTCCTACTCAATCTTCAACCTTCACTAATGACCTTTAACTATCACCGACAATTCGCCTGTAAAAACAGTAGAAATACTTTAGATGCAGCTGCAGTCTTGCATCATGACATTGTCTCCAGTTTAGACAAGGGGACTAAATTTGTTCGCTGCACCATCCTAGATTACACATCTACTTTCGAATTAGTTAGAACCTAGGGACATTTTGTTAAAGAAGCTTGCTGAAACTCAAACTGACTGTTGGATTGTCAAATGGAAGAAAAAGAAAGCAGTACACTGTATGTCAGGGAAAGTCGTCCACTTCATCGCTTACTGAGGCAGGTGTCCCTCAAGCCGTTGTACTTTCTCCTTTTCTGTTTTCTTTCTCATTGGATGACTTGCCTCACTCTGATGACGGAGTGAACTTTGTTAAGTATTCCGACGATCTTACTATCTCAATGTCTGTTAACTCCTGGCTAGACTATACTAAGCTGAACAGATTTTTATCAGGAGTTAGCAAATGATCTTTGTCCAATGGTTGGACTTAAACTAAATTCTTCCAAATGTAAGACTGTTAATTCTGCTGGCAGAATTCTTAGGTAAATAAATGTCTTTACTATTGCTGTATGTTACTTCCAGACATACAAACAATCGCATGAAAAATCCATACACAATGCGATAATTACGACAAACCTAATTTCATGTGGAGTGGAATCAATTTGTGAATCAGAATGGACTACGATCTCTCAATATGTGTAATTGTGTCGGTAATAATCAATGAAATCGAAATATTTATGTGAAAATACATGTGAATATTCTCAGAAGCAGCGAATCTCGAAACTAGTAGCTACAACCAGTAAGTAGATTTCAGCTACATCTCACTTCTTAGTTGCTCACTTAAGGAGGAGTACTCATGTGATGATTTTCATTCTGACTTTGATCATATCCAGTGTACTTTTCGTTACTCGATAGACGCATACCAAAATGAATATTTTAGTTCATTAGTTAATGAAATTAGTTATTTTGAAAAATGCTCAGCTGTGGTATCACGTAGAGTCACACACAGCTAAACATTTTGATGCGATAAAATGCTGCTAATCATATTCCATAAAACAGTGTGGAGGTGGAGATTGAAACCTGACGCTTTATTCAACTAATCAACTGAGAGTTGGCTCAATAAGATTGACTCGACACCTATCCAATATATCTGGAGAATTCTATTATTCAACCTTACAAGAATCCTGGTAGAAGACAATGAGAATATACAAATCGAGTTTCGAAGTCATGTGGTCAAATGTGACATGTTTGTGTCATCACTCAGTCGATGAAACTATTCCACTTTGTGATCCACACAATAATCAAACTAGGGTGACATGACGAACTCGAATAACTAAAAATACGCCAGTTTGCAGGGGATGTTTTGAACAAGTTCACAAACGGATTGCATGTTAGGGAGGAGGGGATCATTTCATATGATACAAGCACATTCGAACATTTTAACTTGTCCGACTTAGTAGAAGTCTGATCCCACTGATATCATCCTTATATCTCTGTAATATCCTGTCTCCAGCCAAAAGAATTCACATAGACACATTGCGAACATCTTCATTGGCCTGAGTCATTCATTGTCAAACACAACATTTATCGTTCATGGTGTCACACACACACACACACACGAGACTACTCATATCATTTGTAACACTTCATTGAGTTTGAAAGCCTACAAAATATCACTAATGAATTATTATTCGTATGCCCAACTGATTGGTGAACCTTTCAAGCATATGTATTCAGGTGACGCATTCGCGCTCCACTGAAACCTTTCACAACTATGTATCTCTCATTCAAAATTATATGAGAGTGTGAGTCTCTGAACAGACCAGATATCTCTGACAACGTAGATCGATTGAGGCACTCACTTATGCTTGTGGTATGCTAGGCTGAAAATTGGATGACCGCTCTCACATTAAATCTTAATCACTGACAAGATATTTGTTGTATTCAGAAAGGGTAAATCGTCTTTTGACCACTGTATTACTACTCTTCTTCTTCTCCACATTCTCAGAAATGTTGAAGTGTACAGTCAGTTTGAAAACAGAGATATATATGTATAAATGTACATTTGATGGTGTTGATGTTTACAGGTATATTTTGTTTGTTTTTCTTATTACAGAATATGAATATCAGTGTGAACGTCTGTGCAAGTAGTAACACACTTCAAATGAGAAAAAGAAACAATGATTAACATATCGTCATGACGAGGAACTGGAAATCACAAAAATCAAAATTAAATTAAGATGCCTACAGAGTGACATTTTCCTATTCAACTGCCTGCTAATACAGATAAGCTGAAAGAAGTATTTTACAAATCAGACTGGTGATTTGTTTCATTGAAGAAATATGCTAAATTACTTTCGAGTAGGACGAACAAGTTGATCGTACAAAGCCAGATGACGAACGCTGTGGTAAATTCTAGGGCATTGCAATCAATCCACCAAGTGATGTCTTCGTCAGTATTGACATAGGTGAACAATAACTACAATGTAGAGAAAGAGAAAGATTATTGACAGAGATGAGTGAATACAGGCGATCATCTCAAATGTACAGCAATTCAAATTAATTATAATTATCTAGCCAATGTGATAGGACTGTTTTCATATGATGAAATATAGACACCTGAATCAATAAAGAATTATTTACACATTCACTGTCGGCTTTCAGATCGAACATGAGCAGATGTTTGCTTGTTTTCAATATTGTAGTGAGAATTCAGTTCACACCTTAAAGAAGATTATAGTTTCAGAATGATGGGTCAAGTGTGTCATTATTCATTTTATGATTTGTCAGTCTCAAATGCGCAGTGAGGTTGTTGAAAATCCCTAAATGTGAGTGCGTACAGCTGGTGAGGGAATATGAAATCATTGACAAACAGCAATCAGTCTATATAATACAAACTGCCTAATAATCCAGCCATTTCCTACACACACACATACACACAACCCAAAATCATATACGACAGTCACGATAAGTGAGTTGTCGTATTATTCAGAACTCGCATAAATTCGAATCGTGATTACTACACTCCAGTGAAGAAACGGGATTTTAGCATAATTTCAATGACTTAGAAATCAGTCAAGTGCAAAAGTGCACAACATCATCTACTCTGGAAATTCACTCTCAAATATCGTGGATAGATTCACGTGCCTCGTGATGTAATATGAACACAAATCGACTCAGCGATACTGTGATTCACACTGCAATTCTGCGACTATCAAATAACTGATGTGATTCGTGTAATTTACTCGTCAAAATAAACATGGTTGATACAGCGATAAAATAATAAACTTACGAAGAGTATGAATAACGCACAGAAAAATACCACCAGAGCTAAAATTATCTGCGAGGAAAATACGAGGAGAAAGGAATAAATCATGAGGGAAGAGGTACACTCAAGCTTTGTTAATCTATGCAAATTACAACATTGACGTATCTACTGATCTGATATCTGTGGACACTGACTATTATCGAAACATGCTGACAGTTGAATCACACCTGTCAGTGATACTGGCAGCATATTGTGAGGCTAAAATATGCGAATATATGTCATTCACTCAATATAAACAACTACTGCATCACTTCACATTTCTTATCTGACAACAGAAATGTCATTATTCACTAGGCCAATTCGACTACAGTCACATCTCTGTTAGTGAAATATATATTCCGTGGAATGTGACAGTCACACCAGTGAATTCTTCCCAAACGAGCCAAATTTCATACGTATACGTGATAAAGATATTGACTATAGACAAGGTTAGCTGCTAATATACCCAATTGCTCATCACTCTTCCAATCAAAATATAGAATTCGAAGAGACAGCATGAACGACAAGTGTATCAGGATGAAATGATGCCATTCTCTATCATTTCGCGCCTTACACCCAGCTGGCTGAAACCAGATCCATCCAAAAATATGGAGTACACGTAATATTTCATGTAGGTTTGAGGCGATGATAAGTAGTAGTGTTATTTTCTCAGAAGGATGTAAGCTGTCGAATATGCCCAACAGTCAAGAGTGTTGACTATTCATAGGATGACCAGTAGAATATTCTTGAAAGGAAATTCACTGTAAGCTGTTTCGAATGAAAACAATATTTGACATGCATGAAATTGAAGATGCAATCGGTTACCTAACTAGTGGGCAGGATAGTCGAAGGTCTACCACTGTCTCTTTCTGCTCACATAGTTTTGATTTGAATCGTTTAGTGGAGACTGCCTGAGGAAATCGGAGCAATGCAGGTTTCCGCTGACAGGCTTCTCTTAATATTCTCTCAATATAAGTTTCATCATTCGAGAAATTTGTCACTGATACTACCATCAATTATTGCTTGCCACCACACTAGGAGTATGTTGAAATCTTTCATGTGATTTATACTTTTCTACTGTTGAGGCTGTGGTCAACTGAGAGGAGACTGTTAAATGGTGACAGCAAAGTTAGTCTTAGTGTGAACAGTGTTCATATAATGCACAGATGTTTCAGTGGAAAGCATCGCATAATAGTTTCCACTTGTCCAGGATCTTTATACACACTAACAAGTGACAGTAGATCGTGCGACACATAGCTGTCTGGCTTAAAGCGCAAACCAATTCCTTATCAAATCTCCTACTCGTTGCATTCACGAAATGATGTCATCTCATCGTATAATATTTGTCGTTCCTGCTTCGCTCTTCCTCACAGGAGGAATCAAATGAGATTCCAAAGTGTGGAATCAATACTGGGATTCGGATGCAGTGGGATATTTCTGAATGAAACGCAGATGTAATAAGTTTCGACAAATAACTTATGCAAATAATTCATGCAATAAAAGTAATAATTCACACATTTACATCTTGCTTGGAGAACACATAGAAAACGCTCAAGACGAGTACCACTATCGCTAACGTCAATGTAACCGTGTCAAACACTATCACCCCCAACGGATTCAATCGAGGCATGAGCATAGCCAACGCAACTATTGGAATTTCCACCACAAGTATACAGGCCAGAGATATGAGTCCAGCTTTCAGTCCAACAGGTGACAAAAAAGCAGCGAATCCAACAGACCACAGCACAATCTATGACAATGGAGAAAGCGAAATGAGAACATGTGATCACACTGGATAGATTGATATACATATATAAACACACATATTTACAATGAATACTGAAAATACAGTGAATGCTCAATCCTGCATTAAGAAACAGATAAGCCACATTCTCATCACTCACAATCAATCACAAATAAACAATTCTCTCGAAGTCACTGTCATCCTGTGAACTGTGGATCATCCTATACATGTCGACAAGAGTTAACTCTGCAAACTGCAGTTAGCTGCACTGGCCGACTAATTACCGCCTGACAAATGGAATGACTATACCTACAACAGTTGAAAATAATTAGACCGCATTATCCATCGTTGAGGATGAATACGATGAATTCTAATGAAGTTCTTTCTTGTCAAATAGAATCAAAGTCTGAATTTCGCAGCTGCTATTCCCTGTCCCTCTCTTGGGTGGGACAGGTCAACTGGAGAGTCACCAGAGATGTCCAAAACATGTCCATCAACGTGTTAATATCACTTCAGTTCAGAAAACGCTTCATCTGATTTCTCACGAAGCTGTTTGTTCATTAAACTGTTTGAATGAAGTAAACTGTCGATTGTCTTATCCCAGGTCATGTAGAATCAACTTTTCGAGAACTCCAGTTTATTCATATCTTCAAACTGTCCCTCAATAAACACTTCCTGCTGAAGCAACAGGTGGATTTACGTTTCCACATTTACGAGTTTCTAAGATACAACTTTTCTCAGCTTTCAGGTCCTTTCTCATGCGCAAGTAGTGAAACCACGCAATCATTGTCACATCGCCAATAAGTGAAATAATGAAAGTGGTGTGTAATGTGAATCACAGGGATGATCACTTTGACAAGGTAGTAGTGGGTGAAGACACTTTCAAATTGCACCACAAACGACATTCCTTAAGTTAAAAACAAGTTAGTCTAAATCCCCACAATTTTTTGCAGGGTTACAAAAATGACACTTACTACAATTGAAAACACGACATAGACACCAATTGGTCGTGATCGAATTCTCGACACGAATACGAAGAGAAGTAACACAAGGAGACCGACTCCTCTGAAATGAATTCACAAACATCAACAATTCGTTTCAGATATTACATAGTTAATCGGAATTGTGCGTTATTTTGGTTAGTGCATCACAGTTCATAATAATCGAATATTCATGAGTTGCATTTACAACAGAAATGGTTTTCAGTGTGACGATCTCTGTATGTGGATGCCATTCTTCAGTTGCGACGTCAGACGCTTCCTTCGCACGGTGCTTCATGAAATCACTCGTTCTTTTTCATTGTAGGCGGAAATCTCTGATTTAATGATGTAGTGAACCTCACCGTTTTCTAAGCAACGGAAAACATAAATGCCACAGTACTTGGCTCAATCTCTTTCCTGAGTCGACAAATGAGTGAAAACAACTCGTCGCATGTGGTTCACAAATGACATGGGAAAATGAAAGCAAGTCAGAGGAGACTGCTGTATTTGAAACTTTCCCTTTCTCAAGAGCCCTTGAAATGAGGATAATTTAACTTAAGATGAGACAAAGCAACTTTAATTGGGGTTGTGGTGGAATCGAAAATATTTTATGATCAGTAGAATGGAAGTTGTTCTTATGAGGAAGCAGTAACACAAATGACAAAATTGCAACTGAATTGTTTAGTATTCTATACAAACTATGATGAATATTTGACTGGATATTAGTCTCCGAAAACACAACAGAACTCAGATAAATTATTTCAACCTCATCAGGAAGCGAAAATATTCACGGAAAGCCGTAGCACTGAACTCTGTGAAATAGACGACCAGACAGAGGGAAGGGCCAGTTTGCAAGGAGTAAAAGCTGAAACAAGCAAAATGTCCAAGTTGTTAAACGAAGAAATCGAAATGTCACTGCAGAGATAACCTGCACCAAAATGTTTCCATCAGTGTGGATTTTATGAATTTCAAAATATTTACAAACAAGATCATCCATAACGTCTATCTTCATAACCTACTAACTCTCTAAAACACAACCCCTTAACATACACTCCTTGAATACCGAATTTATATGAAATGCAAGCCGTATATTGAGTACAGAATATGTATGAATCTGAGAGCAGAACTGCATCAATTTATGTTGAATGAGATGAAATATTTCCAAGTCTTCGTCATTCACCATTTTCAGACAGTGGGCTATGCGGTCGATGGTTTTTCCGGCATAGGAGAAATTATGAATTCACTAGAAGTGTGTTCAGATCAAACAGTGTTCAAATATAGAGGAGATATCCCCACGTGAAACAGATGGTATTATTATGGACCAACCAGTATCTCCCTCACTGACCAATCTGTGCATCCACTCATTCAAAACAGCTGCAATTGTGAGATGCTCTGATCGTCCGAGATACGTAGATAACACCTTTGGAAATCATTAAATGTAGAGTCCTAGATGAAAATCTTCGCCTGATGAACAACATACCCAATAGTGTTGAGCTCTGCAAATATGTGGAACACTTTTCGCATCATTTGATGTATCTTAACTGGTTTGTCGGACGACAACCAGATGATGGACGAAAACTTAATATCCTCAGAATGCTTCGCATTTGGACAGATGGCCTAATTATGATTGTCATTATTATTCGGCGAATCTCTTTATCACCAAAGTGACTGAAGTTAAGACCCGAATTCACTTGGCTGAACATCTATTACCTGGAGTCGAAGTAAGCCACAGAAGGTTGAAATTGGTTGTAAACTGATTAAGGTTGATCGTCTGTTCAGTCGTAAGTAGTCCGACGAATGTGGAAAGTGTAAACTAACAACTGAGGCCTCCTCCATGCTTGTTTATATATAAACTTGGTCCTGTGTGGCTAGTTCTACTGACCGTCAAATAAAATACAAAAACTTCCCAGTGCATCTCTAAACATAATCAGACGTGGTTATCAAGATGAGACAACGATTCACTAAGATCAAAGCAAATGATCAAATATATAGACACTGAGAAGACATTTATTGCGTACACTATTTCTGGAAAGCGTTTCACAGAATATTAGTAACACAGATGTCTTCAGTAGTCATGGACATCACAATAATCAATATCATGTGTCAAGAATCCAACTAAATTATCGCCATGAATATTATTCACATGGTGACATGATGCAAACCATTTGTCAAGATTTTATTCGATAATTTCGCTAAAACTTCTGATCAGCTGATATCTCAAAGTAAGAGGAAGTCATTTTTGTAGAAATAATAATTGACAAATAATTCCAACACCTCTCTCGACAGATTGGAAATAGTGGAAGATACAACATCTAAACTATAAATAAAAGGGTGCATCTGGACCCTAATATCGCTGACAAAATCAGTACAAGCAGTTCCATGAAGGGTCTCTATTCGAAGAAATTCACTTTCTTAAGCTGCACAATAGAATTCAGCAAGGTTCTGGACAGTGACAAAGAGAAGAATCACAACACACATCCACAGTTGCTATTAGTATTCAATGCAAATGAGAAGTCGAATATAGGAGATAGAATTATACAATAATAACAAGTCTATATTTCAGACAATATGCGAAAACAGAGTGCAGAAGTTTTCGGCGTTCCGAAATATTTTATCTTCCTACAGGATTTACATGTTAAGTGATAATCTGAAGTATGTCGTGTGATATAGCGTTGTTCCATAGGAAGAGAACACCAACTGTGTACATTTTTGTTCATTCATTTCCTCAGTGAAATGAGCATCCTTCCGTTGAAAACTAACTCACTCTGTGGGCGAGTACACGTAGTGATCATCTGATACAATTGCATGATCATAGCAATCAGAAATGCTGTAGCAATTTGGCATTTCAGTGGATGGAAACTCTGGTAGACCATCGATTTCAGCAGGGCAGCTTTATGAAAAGGTGGGATATATAATTTAACAGGTTATTTTATTCAGGATGCATACAGAAAAACAAAGAGAATTTCATGTTACCTAGGAGTTCTGGAGGAGAAGTGAGTCAGAAACGGTCAAGTGAATGAAGTAATCAAACATATTTGAATGAAAACAATAGGATTCGCGTTGAACGATGCATATATCTGGCTCCGCAAGAACAGGTGAACTGAAGTATGCAAGTAGAAGTGGTCAGATGTGAGATCTTGTCCATTAGGCTCCTCCACACCAGTAGCTAACTGACGAACACCACTCTTAGCGTTTCTGTGAAAAAACTTCTCCCTGCTGAAACCGAAATTCCTCTCTTAAGAACTTCACCAATTAGGCTACCGACAAAGTCAAAGTTCATCTAAAACGTTCATTTCTTGCACGGATTACTTGTTAAGCTTTTGAATTTTTGGCTTGACATTCTCGACAATAAGACTCGATGTATGTCCGTTTTGAAAGATTTCTTTCTGAAAAGTCTAATTCTTCTTGCAGAGCATTTGAGCTACAGATGTGTGTGACGCGAGTGGCTAGAGAAATACTTTGCCTCAATTCACGTTCATTTGGTATTCAGCTGTAGAAACTTATCAGTTGGCCGCTCAATGTGGTTCTCTTATTGATCTATCTTCCTCAAGACCCGTAGGCTCTTCGTGTAAATTCAACCTCATGAAAAGGCAGTGGAGATTCATCTACTGAAACAGTGAGCCCTGTCGGTGGATTACAGCTGTTGAACATGTGTAACACTACTAATTGTGATCATGACTATCATCAGGGATAATAAAAATGTCATCCACATATCTAGGACATAATTGAAACCTATCAATATTTAACTTACGTGGACCATTCCTGTGACTTGTCATGAAACAGGCTGCTAGCAACGAACTTAAGTGAGATCTCATTGAAATCCAATAATTTTGTCTGTAGAAGATGTCGTTGTTCGTGAATGGAACATAGTATCTCTTTTGTTTCCATGTGCATGCATATCAAAATTTACATAGTAACTTTTCTCATCCCAATATGTATTTCTGTCGACCTTATTCAACTTCTTATATGCACTCATTAATATTACCAACCATCTTGTGACGATTCTTCCATTTGTTAACGTTCAGTTTAATCGTTCCCTGTGAGTAAACTACTGATGAATCTTTCTTAATGCGGTTGTTCAAGCAAAGAAGAGCAATTCATTGAAAAATGACTCTTCACTGAATTGCTTGTGTTGATTTTGTCAAAGATATGACAACCCAAATGCACACTATTATTTATACCTTAGACGATTTACCTTCCATCATTTCCAATCTGTCGAGCGAGAGGTTTGAATTGTGTATCAATAATTATTTTTACAAATATGACTTTTTCTTACGTTGAAATATCAGCTGATCAGAAGTTTTAGCGAAATTATCGAATAAAATCTTGACAAATGGTTTGCATCATGTCACCATATGAATAATTTTCATGCCGAAATTTTAGTGTGATTCTTATTGTACGACATTAATTATTCTGATGTCCACTATTGCTGGAGACAGATTTTCTGTGATCGTGTTTCTGCAAATACTCTACTCTGGAAAATTCATTCCAGTGATTATTTTATGAACCAACTGTTTTGATATCCTTGGAGCAAAATGTGAAATCAATAATTTGAATAGAGATGAACACCAGACTCTCTCAAAACTTAAGGCTTTAATATAAATCAAGACTGTCACTTCTTGACAATACAGTAAATACTAATTTAGTTATCGAGTGTGCTGTGAAGTGGATTACTGCTCTGTATCACAAATGAATTCCACTTGTCAAGGTGTGATGAATTCAATCGAACATTCGATAAATAATGTTGAACAGAGAACTTACATAATAATAAAATATACCCAAGAATTCTTTTTGAAGAATTGCCAAATCGCGTCCCTACAACCAAGATAATATTTCATTGGGAAATTTTATCTGTTCTTACACGAAAGTAAATAAGAGGACAACACCAGCTGTCACCATTATCATAATAACTGTATATATTGTGATCTAAGAAGTAATTACTCACTCATCAATCCATTTTCATCTTACCCAAATGTTGTCAGGGAAAGGGATTCGCTGTAACCTCCCGGTGGTATAATCAGAACTTCCATACGATGCATAAAACCGTGGCATTTTCCAATGAGCTGAAATTTACGAAGAAAATGATAAACGACAACGGCGCAGAAGTAACTTAATCACCTCAGAATATACATGATGAAAATGGACACATAGATTAGACTTTCCAAATATGCCAACCGAAAATATGGTGTGGATCTGATTGTCAGATTATTTGAACATAATTCAGGTTCCGTAACACTTGAGAAATACACCTGTTTGCGAATGTTGATGAGTTGGAGTCAGTGATCGTATGGAAGAATGTGCTTTAAGAAATTGAGTGGGTTGGAGAAAATCTCATTTGTCTTTCTCATACACGATATCAACTTTGAGGAAACAGCCTACTGGAGTTTCTCTTCTGCATCATCAGAGATGAAAACTGGTTTCATTTGGCCATATATACAGAGTCAATATATGCATACAAGTATCAGACGACGACACCTTGCTACAAGACTGAGGAGGATAAATGCGAACATCAGTTTGCTCTATCACACCCCACAGAATTCTGAGTTTATTAGACATCTAGTCATCACACACGAACACTCCACATTGATCAGATCCATGAAACCCAATTAAATTTGATTGAGCGTTCTTCCTATATTCACACTCAGGTGAAATACCTCGAACATGATCAAAGTCAGACTAAAATCGTCACCTTACTATTCATATTTGAGCAAACTTAGTAATAAGTCAAACAAACAGACGGCAAATGAGAGATGAGATATAACTGAAATTCACTTACTTCTTGTACCTCCGAGCTTCGAAATTTCGTGCGTTCAAGAATATTCTCACGTATTTTCTCATTTATATATATACTTGTATATATTCCGACTTCTTTGATGATTATTGACGCATTTTTACATATTGAAGGATCATAGTCCATTCTCACTCTAAATGTGATTCCACTTCACACAAAATGACTTTTTTCACATAATCGTCTTATTGTGCATGTTGTTCTCATGTGGTTGTTTGTATGCAAGTATGTATGTAACACATTGTAACAGTAAGCACATTTCGTTATCTGAGAATTCAGTCAGGAGGCATATACTAATTACTTCATTTGAGAAGGCTATTGACAGAAGAATGACGCTTATGTCGAATGGAAGAGGCAATTTGTGTCGAAATAATGGAATTCATTCCTGGTTCATTTAGAGGGTTCTTCTTTGAGCTTGGTCATTTATTTCATTTACCCTTCTTTCATAGCGGAAACTGAAATTAACAGTCTGACATTTGGAAGAATTCATTTTGAGACCGACCATTAGACAAAGACCATTTGCTAACTCCTGACTGAAAGCTGTTCAGCTTAGTACAGTCTAGCTGGGAGTTAACAGACATGGAAATAGTTAGATCGTCGGCATTCCATCATCAGAGTGAGGCAATTCATGCAAGAAGAAAGAAAACAGAAAGGGAGAAAAGACAACGCCTTGAGAAACACCAGCCTCAGTAAGCAATGAAGTGGACGACTTTCCCTGATATACAGTGTGCTGCTTCTTTCCTGAGAAATAAGAATGCAGCCATTTGACAATCCAACAGTCAGTTTGAGTTTCAGCAAGCTTCTTTAACAAAATGTCCCTAGATACTAAGTCGAAAGCTGCAGCGAACAATTTAGTTTCTTTGTCTCAACTGGAGGCAATGTTATGATGCAAGACTGCAGCTGCATCTACGCTTCTTCCACTGTGTTAATAGGTTAATTGTTTGGGATCGTTAAAGACGTTAAGTGAAGGTTGAAGATTGAGTAGGACTAACTTTTCCATAGATTTTAGAAGGGGGAGGTAATAGAAATCGGTCTGAATTTAAAACATGTTCCAGTAGATGACTTGGGTGTGGGTAATGTCCTTCTAAACGGCTGGCACGACATTTCTGGATAAAGATTCGTTAAATTTGTCCATGAGAGGATAACACAGGATATCTGCACACATTTTAATAATAGCACCAGGCAAACCATCTGCATCTAAGCTACAAGAAGGGTTCAGCGACTGGAGACATTTAAGAACGTCATTTGTATTGAAAGCAGGGAAGCAGGTATCATTAACACTTGTAACACTCGAAGGTGTGGCATTTGTGTGAGAATGTATGAAAGACTTTTTCAGTGTACACACATCAAAGGAATAAGGAATACTATTCATCTGCTTACCACCAGTAATTTCTTTGAAACATGTCCATATATTAGAGGCATTTTTACAGGATATAAACTTCTCGTTATAAATTGAATTCAATCGGTGCATTTCAGACTTGATTAGGATGTTAATTCTTCTCACACCAATGACATCCTTCACTTCATATAACTTTTGTTTTTGCCTGAGAAGCTTTTCAGGTTGAGGAGAGGAGAAACAGTCAAATCTGATGAAGAACGTTTCTCTGGGACAAGACCAAATTTGAGATTACATGTGATATTGGAGATAGTGTCATCAAGAGAGTCTCCATTGTACAAGTGCCACCTTGTTTCTTTGAGAATGCTCTTATGATTCTGAACATTCTCCTTAGAGTAGCATGCATGTACAATTTACTACAAGAGGTGTAAAAAAATTCTCATTTGTAACTCTCTATAAATTTTGGGCACAATGATCGGAATTAAACAGTTTGTGATATCCTCAAGGGACGAATTTCAGCATCTTCGAATACAACATTCTTCGCAGCAACACTATGAGTAGTGCTCTCCAGTTGTCCATTGAACTGCAGAAGCCGAGAGCACACGATCTCTCATCTGGTCACTTCTGTGTGCACATATCAGTTCACATGTTGCTGTGGAGCCAATCCGGTACATTGGTCATTCGACGTGTACCACGTTCAATAGAGTTCATGAGCACTATCCCACAGCATGACTACAAGAAGGTAATAGTGGCTGTATAAGGTGTGCAATCATCGAACATCTCGTCAACAGTGATCATTTCATTTCACCAAACGTTTCCTGCTTCAAAGTGATCTACAAAGTGAAGAACAACCTACCACAGGAAATACGCTTTCGTCTCGTTTGTATTGCTGAAGCCATAGCCATTCATTCAGTTGGAGAAGCCAGAGATGTGTATACAAAACAAGATCATCCAACCACTTCTACTATCATGGTAACGAACGTGTCACCATCTACTGATTTCATGTTTGTGTGCTTGTTGGTTCTCTTCTCTAACTCCTAGTAACATTTGTGATTCATAGAAAGATCTCTTACATAATTTCATATTTTCCTTTGTTTCTATGTGCATCCTAATCACTACTCACTCATTAAACTATTCATCTCATTACGTAGATGTATTATCCTTATTCAACTTCTTTTATGCGTTGATTAACGTTGATAACTATGTATTTTGACAACACATCACCAGCACTCTCTCACTGATCTTCGGCGCCCTACTAACATCCTCACTGCAATTTTGATCACTCATCAAATTTTTGAAATGTCTTGACAGCAATTACACTGACTTATTTTTTACTTATTGGACAAGCTTTAGGTACACACACACACACAGGACACACAAATAACGATAAATAATTGCGATTGTAGAGCTAAGTGAATGAATTCGCCGCCGAAAAGAGACTCTTTGCATGAATTACATGTTTTACTTTCAAAATAATGAAATCAGATCATGTAATCTGCTTTACAGTGTAAGCCACATGCTGGTAATAATGATCACTTTATTCAAAACAACAATTTTTCATTGGTTGTAGTAATTCACCATGAGCTGATTTCGGCTAGAGAACCTGAAAAAGCTAGCTGAGAGTACTAGACAGCCAGCTGTTTCGTCAGCCTAGTTTGGGACTCTTATCAGTTCACACCCACACAGCCTAATATTAAGGACAATTAGTTATCTGCGAGTTCTGCCAGCAGAATTCATCCTCCCAGTTTAGTTCAGTGGGTATCTCATTTATCTGGCTTTATTAAAAAGCATGATTAGTATGGTGAGAACAACCGTAGTTATCCAAGAATTTCTCAAGTGTCCAAATGCCTCAGATAAACTGACCATAATTAATTCATTTCAAACAGATAATGGGGGCAAATTCATTACCTGCATTATCGAGTGATCCCAACAGAAATAAGAAGACATCTCCGAATGAAATCCATCTTCCCACAGGCAAAAAAATGCTACAATCTACTCAGAGATTTCTCCTCCGTGATTCCCCTCTCGAGAGTTGGAGAACTTCGTTCGTTTGCGTCGGACGGAATAGTTAAAATCATTGTTTTATTTAAGAGAGTAACATAGGGAGAATTAAGAGGTTAACAGTTCTTGAATAGAAATTCATGTTCATCGTTCAACTTTCACCATACCGGCGAAATTCAGTACCCATTAGAAAATTATAAACTAATTAAATCTCCTGTTGTCACTCCGTTCAACTGATTATTGATTGTAAGAATTCCAAATTAATAATTTGAATGATTGTGACTAGCAGTGAAATTCATTCACTACTCACTTCTGTATATCACAGTACTTCATGGTTGGTCAGCATCTATCCACGTGAACACCCGGAGGTTAGCAATCAGTCGCCAGTCGGCGCACACAATCTCATTACATGCTCTGCAGATGGATGCACCCAAGGGATACATAGAGTCAGCTCTATCCAAATTCCAACAACCAACCTATGGCTAGTCAGAAAGAAATGAGTGAGGGTCAGAATACTGCTGTGTAGTGAGAAAGGGATAAATTCGGTGGGTGATTTAGACGGAGAAATTATGTTACTTCGAAGCTACCACTAAGGAAGAGGCTGATAATTCCTTGGTCATCTGTCATTCATCAACTTTCTATCTGCGTTCAACTTTATACTCCTCTCTACTACAAAGAAGCATATGTCAATATTTCACCAAACGTTTCAACATATCAATTTTTATCAGCATAGTTATTGATTTCTGTTGGAATTCATCTCACTCACAGTGTATGCATATTCAATATGGTGTAGGGTAATCATCTTCTCATGGTTAAACTGCATTAACTCTGCATCTCCTTGAAATATTCCACTCTCTGTCGATTACTATTCATTACAATCTCTGTATCCTTGCAGTGTACATTCTCGTGTAGGTCACCGTAAGTACAGATGCACTGTACCCCACACCTACTCACTTGCAGTGATAGGGCATATAACGAAGTACAAACTACATCTCTCACACACCGAGGTCACAAGATTCTACTCACCAT
>OX235274.1:20521789-20596399 GCA_944472155.2 Trichobilharzia szidati | reverse complement strand
TACCTCACTCCAAACAACTGGGTCAAATGGTTTGTTCTAACAAAGGCACATAGGTTAATGTATGGTGATTGACCCTGGACAGTTGATCAGCTTGGAGAAAAGCTCAGCCACGATCAATTTCTTAGGAACTATCTCACAAAATTCAATAGGAACCTCAGTAAGACCTGTAGTAAAATAAAAATCGAACAGTGATGGCAAACTAATAAAGACTCATACTCCCTCTCCCCTTATCTATTTGAACATGACCTAGAAAACATTCACACCTGTCTTTCTGCATGACTAATTCAATGTAGTTTGTTTAGTTATCAGTCTTATGTCTCCCAATGTAAATTCAAAAGTATATATATCCGTGTATGTAGAGTATTCAACTGACGAGTTCTACCGAAATTTGATGAATTCATTAAATCATGCTTTATTAACCTTTATTGCTTGTTTTAAATTCGTATCGGTAAATAAATGTTTTCAATAGATGTTCTGGTGCCCATGCACGAAGATGCACTCTTCATGGTACCACTCATACTTGCTAGCAGGAGAACGTGTGCTCCGGTACGTAATGGCCACTAACGTTGACGTTGACGTACTCACCTGTAGCCTCTTCTTTGCAACAAATTGTAACTTTGTGATAATCTTCTCAAGCAACAGAAGGGCCAAAACTGGCGTCATCTCTAACTACAACCGGAGAGTGTCTGTGGCCAACATCTCTACAACCATTCACTACCAGCGCATTGCCCATCCCGACTTATAGCAGAAGGTTCTTAAACCTTAACATCAGACTTAGACTTTCTTTCTGCTGAATTTTCATAATGGCTTCTGTGACTGTCAGTACTATTGGTATGGATCCATTGCTGTGCTATTAGTTGCTGCTTGATGCAGGAAACTACAAATTGACTAATCCTTCGCACACAGCTCTCCATTTATAGACCTTCCCAGGAAAACTAGGTTTATTAAGGTCTAGTGAAGCTGGTCTATAGCACTAATACTACCTTTCAGATGAGAGAAATGTGGTCTGTGCTTCCTTTTCTTGTTGTAGGATCGCATATCCTGCATTATGTAAGGAGGCTGTTTATTTTGTGAAAATTAATGCGCATTACTTGCGGGTTGAAATCTAACACTGTAAAATCACAAAACATCAAAAGTTATTCCTAATGTAAGCGCAACATCGCTTGAAATTAAGTCACGCGTAGATAAAGGCTATCCCTGTCCAGAACAAACAAGAAGCCGGTCACTGTTTCTACGGTACTATCAATAAACAAATAAATAATTATATATATAACAAACCTTAACGGTTTCAAGAGTACAAAGCACAACGCTTAACAGAAAGCGAGGTACCGCTTTCAGAGCGGAATAACGTTAAAGCCAAAATTGCGAAATAGCCGGAATCAGACACGACCGTTCAGGTAAGCAGTCAGTAGAAGAATGAACCCAAGTAAGAGATAGACAGAGCATAGGCACAAAGATATAATTTAATTGACTACTTAACCAGGTAGGCTGATGCAGATGAAGATCAGTAAATAAGATAAACTCGAAAGAATAGTACAAAGTAAGACATGGGTCAGCAAAATAAAAGTTCACAAAAATACTCTGATTGGGTCATGAGTTCAACTGTGTGATTAGAAGTATCGATGTAAAAACACACACAGTTCATTGAACTAGGGGGGATGGACACGTTAGGCATGGATAATTGGGTTGCAACAACGCTAGGCTGATCCAGGACAGATTGACTTGTTTCAAAGATAGGAACTGAATTGATCTTACACCGGCCCCCAAAATCCAACTAGGATTTTAGGAATCATGTTACACAGAATAACCCTCGTGCCCGGCTCTCTTTCAAATGACTTCCCTCTAGTAGGCATATCTTATGTATATCGCGCTTCACCTCGCCGTTTCTCGTTTTTATTGTAACGGTTCTGACAAGTCCGTTCGCGGATTGCTCGCATCCCACAATAACTCCTAATGGCCGACGGTCTCTTGTCGAAGATTCTGGCGCAATCATCGCCACATCCCCCGGGGATAGATTTTTAGATTTTGTGATCCATTTCTGTCTAGTTTGAAGTAAGGGTAGATATTCTCGCTTCCATCTCCACCAAAACGACGCTGCTAGATGCATAGCCTGCCTCCATCCGGAGTTGTATACCTGGACAGTATCTAATGGAGTCTCCATACTAATGTTTCGACAGACAGGTGATTTGGCGTGAGAGCTAGATTATCTCTACTATCCGATGTTGATGGCACAAGCGGTCGATCATTCAATATGCGTTCTACTTCTGCCATAAACGTCAATTTAGTTTCATCATTTAGATTCTGCTCATTGCACAATGCTCGAAGAATAGCTGTCACTGATCTAATCATTCGCTCCCACACTCCACCTCTATGACTCGCATTTGTTTGCTGGAAGTGCTACTGTATCTCTGTGGACAAAAGAGTATCATTAATCTTCTTCGGTTTCCATCCATTCACTAGCTCCTTTAGTTCTCTGTTTGTGCCGACAAAGTTGGTCCCATTATCACTGTAGATATCTGTAGGGGTTCCACGTCTAGCTACAAACCGCAATAACGACATGATGAATGACTTAGTCATTGAGGAATGTGCTACCTCAAGATGTATAACACGAATCTGAAGACGCGTAAATAAGCAGCCATATCGCTTCTCTTTTCCTCAACCCCGCTCAACAAAAAATGGTCCAAAGTAGTCTACTCCAACTAACTGGAATGGATACTATCCTTCTTGCACTCTCGCCATGGGTAGAGGAGCCATGAGCTGCTCACAAGTTAACGTAGACCTCCTCTTACATTCGACACAGTGGAGGCACCTTTAAAAATCCAAAAGGAGTGACGCAAAGACGCCAGAACGTGATGCACTTTACAGTGACCGTCTGTGGTATGATAATGCTGAATCAATATTTCGGTAACTATGTGTTTCGAAGGGAGGATTGCTGGGTGCTTATTTTCCATGGAAATGTCCGCGTGCGAAAGA
This sequence comes from Trichobilharzia szidati, assembly GCA_944472155.2. Lineage (NCBI taxonomy): Eukaryota > Metazoa > Platyhelminthes > Trematoda > Strigeidida > Schistosomatidae > Trichobilharzia > Trichobilharzia szidati. The sequence goes on along the minus strand of OX235274.1, from coordinate 20,593,426 downwards.
CGACCTCCTACACATAAGACTCGATCCTTTACTATCGGACACAGCTTTCTCAGAGAATCAACGCCCTTACCGTTCCTGTCCGTCCCTATTTCATTGAAGTTCGAATAGACCTCACTCTGGTTGTGTTCTCTGAGCTGGATAGTTAATTTGCGAAGCTTTTATCACCCTACTAGGTGACATCTTCAGCGCATACTTCAATTTGAAGGGAGCTTTTATATTAGAGTGATGGAAGCTTCGCAAATTAACTATCCAGCTCAGAGAACACAACCACATCAAAATCATCCACCTGAGCTACAAATCTTCTCTATCATTTCTAGACCTCACCTGAACAGATCGTATGATTTCTAGAGTTGCGTGTCTCATTTCTGATATTTTCAATAATCCTCTTACTGCTAATTCCTTTCCCGTTTTTCTGAACCTTTCAACTAGGAAGGTTTTCCATCTAAGTATCCATGCAAAAGACTTATTTAAACGTAGTCATTAACCTGCACACTCTCTCTCACAGACACAATGCACATTTCCCTCTGCCTCAATATACCTTCCCCCAGCCCATCCTGTGGATTATCAGTCATTCATATGGAGTTTATATTCAACATCAGTAGAATTTAATATGGACATGACCCATGAGGATTCATCACTTTTCATATTCGTTGTTATTCATAATCGTTTACTTTTGAATATTGCTGTTCAGTTCAGTGTCACAGTTGTACAAATTATTACATGCACATATTTTGCACCATATTCTATTAACAATAATCAATTGTTTCGATTTTGCCTCTGACCGATATCCTTTGGAGAACCATTGAGAATCAGGGATTACTGCATAGCTGTTTCACCCTAGTTTCGAATCATCACCAGGACCTACTCACTGGGTTTCGAGCGCAGGCCCCTTCCGGTTACACTGGGGTGGTGGCCGATTCAATGCCTCGAGAATTCTAGCTTGAAGCAGTTCGTGATTTCAGCGCGACCACAAACCAATATCATTGGCCGGAACTCAATCCTCATTCCGAACTGGATGGACGTCATCGTACTACCTGCCTGTCACACTGTAATCCCAACAACATGATTTTCGTTACTGACATACTGGAATGGATGAATAACTTTCGAGTCTTGAAACAATTAGCTGCTGATTCCATCTCTACATCAGTTTCCCCAGTTCCCACACAAGTTATCGTTTTGATTTTATGCTCAAGAGCTTCGTGTTGTGTAGTATGTTGACGCTAAGACACAAGCTGAGTGATCCAAATCTGTTCAAATCTCCTATTGAGACATTCTAGTAGCGCTTTAGTAAGCACTTGCTTGCAGATTTCCGATATGACAGACATATCGGATTAAAGATATTCAGGTTCCTTGAATAAATTACTTCATTTTTAGGGACTGGAAAGGCTTTCACGAGGATGTAGGAGTGAATAATGTTTCCGACTGGTTTGTTGTGATGCGAACCCTGCTATGACTGCGAGTAAGTACGTTTAAACTTTCTAGGTGCACTATTCAGTCTGAGCACTCAAGATTTCAGTGAAATGTATTTATTCGAAGAAGGACCCACTGACAAATATTAAGATTTGTGATAAGTGATTCATTTTCAGAACGCGTCATAACAAATATGAAACCAGTTAATGTCTGTTTATTCGAAGAAATTAAAGTCTCAACGCTTTTCGAAGTGGAAGGTGTCACTTTCATAATGTTACTCTATAAAACTCAGAACTTATACCATACAAACGAAGCGTGAACATCTCACTTGAAAACTATCTTGCATATGGAATCGGAGGTATGTGAAGACGTTGGCAATGAAATTAAACCAAAAATGGAAACCTATCGTCGATTTCATTCTCGATATCACACCGACAGCTGAATGCATGTCATTATATAATTCTTTCTAATGCTAACAACTTTGGTACCACCTGTCAGAATCAAGAAAGTACTATTCGTGTACCTATAAGAAAACTCCATTTCCAATCCCAGACCTATTGAATGGGTTCAGAGTTATCCTTTACACAATGCTCAACCAGTATATTGTGCTACTGTGTTAGAACGTTTAACAACAACTTGACGACTCAGAAGACTGAAAGCTTTGCCATGTTCCGTGGTCAGAATCCCACTTGAATTCGCTTTATTGCTGATATACTTGTAGTCAGTGACCGTAAAGTTCTAAGATTAAGCTGGTTATCTTCTAGGTATAACGATGATTGAATGTTCAGCTGTTCAAGTTATTGTGATCAGCAAGTCCATATATGACTGACTGGACATCAGAACTATCCAGGAATCATTAACTATTCATCTGTACCAGTCATTTCTCTTGTTTTATAGGTATGAGCTACAAACTTCATTTATTTGGTAATTGCTCAGAAGGATCCCTGATTTGAATAATGTTTCACTTCAGGTCGGTTGCGTTCTATTAGCGGGAAATTGAAGTGATGGAGCTCCCGTTGTCATTCTAGACATCTTTAGTGCACACTTCAATATGAATTCTCCATCAGCTTACTATTATTATCTATTATTATTACTTCCTTGTGTTCCGAGTGGAAAATAGGTCTTCAATAGCATATGTTCACTTTCTTCTGTTTTCTGCCATCATCTTCAGCTGGGTCCATGATTGTCCATAATCTCTCATCTCCTCCTATCACGATCCCCTCCATTCCTACCTCGCACTGACCATACACTAGTCGCTTCCCGTTGTGACTCCACTCGAACTATGGCCTGCATTGCACGGGATGTCATTCGACGGCCTTCTCAAGGAATGCCCCATCCATCTCCATCTTCCTCTAAATAATTTTTGAGAAACCGGCTCTTGGTTGGTTTGTTGCCAGAAATTCTCATTGCTGATTCTTTCTAGCCATGTGATCTTCAACATGGAGGTAGTGTATAGGGAAGCTGTTGGTATTGTCTGCACTGATATGTTGTAAATCCCTTTCGTCACGAGCAATGTCAGTTTCTGACCCATATAGAAGAACTAAATAATTTCACATTTGTGTTGAAAGTCTGAATCTTTTTTTACGCTGGCTGAGTGCAGACGATTTCCAAACTGGTTTCAGGTTGATGAAGGTGTATCTTGCCTTTCTGATTCTGACTTTGACGTCTTCATCCCTGCGACTGCCTTCAGTTGAAATAATGATGCCTAGCTAGATAAGTTGTGGAAGCAACCTCTTTCAAATTTCCCTCTTTGATGGTGATCGCTACAGGTTTCTGTTGTTGGTGGTGGTGGCAAGGCAATCAAGTTGCTAAAAACTGGAGAAGCACCAGGACCAGACGGAATTCCAGTGAAGGGATTGAAAATGGATCGACGGATATCAGCCCAGTTGATGACACCACTACTGGAGAAGGTGTGGAAATACAGCAAGATACCTGCGGATTGGAAGAAAGGCTACTTATTCAAACTACCAAAGAAGAAGGACTTAGGTCAACTCAAGAACTGTCTCGCCATTATGCTCCTGTCCATCCCAAGCAAAATACTAAGCCGCATCATGCTGGAGAGAATCAAACAAGCCCTGGATGAAAAACTTCGACCTTGACAGGCTGAATTCAGGAGGAACAAGTTATGCATCGATCAAATCGCAACACTGAGTATCATCATTGAACAGAACTTGGAATGGCAGTCAGCTCTCTATCTCAACTTCATTAACTTTGAAAGGCCTTCGACAGCATCGACTGAGAGGTGATTTCGCAACTACTTCGCTACTACGGGCTGCCGCCAACAATTTTACATGCAACACAGGTGACTCAGTAGAACTGTTAACAACGTGGAATGTAATTCTGGGTACAAAATAGTCAATATATGACATTTAAGATAAAAAATTATATATCAATTAAAATAAATCCCAATAGTCAGCGTGATCACAGGCAGCAATTTCAACCGAAATATTTACAAAATCAAAAGCTTATCACTGTGTATAAACAACAATTGAAATATGATTATAATTCATTTATCTGTTCCAAAATGCGCAAATGCCTAACAGATATTAATAGAAAGCATGCCCACATGGTCACGGTGTCAGTATGCAATGTTGACGATTACAGTAATTCATGGTTTCTTATTAACACCGATGCATTTGAATGGCTGGAGTTTGAAAGTTAGTTGAAAACCGACACACGTAATCTCAACGGATCGAATCTTGGAAATGACTACTTTTTGTTGGCAAGTGTCACATATCGGTTTGCCTGAATCTATAGTTTGCAACTGTTATTTCATCCATCGAAATGAATCGGATTTCACGCATTTCATATTTTTAACTACACACCAATGTCGATAAGTTGTGGCCTGCTCTGGCACATAATTTCAAAAGTGGTTTCAAAACACTCATGTGCATTTATTGTAGGTAATGAATGAAAAACAGTGACGGAGTATTGGAGCATGTTCTGCATGGAACAGGATTGCTTCAAGTGATACACTAGCAGTTATCAGATTACTTGAAGATCTTGTACAAGGAGTAAGTAAATACCTTGAGATGAAACAAACTGAAAATTGGGTACCATGTTTGAAACGATATTTTCAGAATCAGGATAATAAGCATAATACCGTTGTCAGTAATAACAACCAGAGAGTGCTGCACCTTTGATAACAAAGTATCTTACAAAGTATCATCTCAGATGATCTACGCATTCGCTGTATGCAAGAATGTTTCGTATTACACCGGTGACTAACGCACACCACAGATCACACATGAAAATCATACTTGTTCATTCTCATAATAAATGTTACTTGATTGCAAATAGTACTCTTGATGCAGGATTTAACACTCAGAATGCATTACAATGTTGAATCTATTAAAGCGAAAGCTAGACGATGGTGACTTTGTGCTTGAGTTCGTATATTGCATAAGTTTAATATGGATTTCCAGCTGAAAAACTGCGTCGGACAAGAAAATTGAAAAACTAGGGAAGTAGCGCACGAATATATGACCTACATTTCATCAAAGACAAGTTGGGACACAAGAGGTTTAGAAATCGTGGTTAAGGGAGTACTGAAATTTCAAGTCAAGAAGTATTAACCTCTTGACTCTCTCGCTCTATCTATCTCAGTCACTCTTTTTAAATAAATAATGTTAGTAGTGGCTATTCCGATTCACCCATGAAAGTGCAATTGTCCCACTTCTGAAAATGAAATCACCCAAGCGATAACTCCGCTTAGCCTCAAGCTTTCCCTCCAATTTTATCACGAATTACTCAGATTGTGACAAGTCCATGAGACAGAGGAATTCGATTCAAAGTTGTTTTCATAGTTTTGTTGGGATCATTCAATAAACCAGATACACTGTTAACCCATACTACGTGTTCGGAATGAAATAGTTAAAATAAGTAGATGTGAGCCATTTGAGTGTTTTAGAAATTCGAGAATAACTACGGTTGTTCACACTCTATTATTTATTTTAATCAATGAAGCCAGACAAAATAAGACAGCTTCTGAGTCCAAATTAGACAATTTTTTTCGTAAAATTGATAACGGCTTCACAATTAATTGACCTAACTCAAAGAACACAATTACGTGGAGAAGCCTCTAAATGAACCAGGAATCAAATCCATTATTTTGACACAAATTGCTCCTTCCATTCGACATAAGCATCGTTCTTCGGTCAATAGCCTTCTCAAATGAAGTAATTAGTATATTCCTCCTTACTGAATTCTCAGATACCTAAATGTGCTTGCTGTTAACCTGTGGTACACACATACATACATGCATACAAACAACCACATGAGAACAACATGCATAATAAGACGATTATGTGAAAAAAAGTCATTTTGTGTGAAGTGGAATCGCATTTAGAGTGAGAATGGACTTTGATCCTTCAATATGTAAAAATGCGTCAATAATCATTACAGAGATCGAAATATATACGTATATATACAAATGAGAAAATACGTGAGAATATTCTCGAACGGACGTAAATTCGAAACTCGGAGGTACAAGAAGTAAGTGAATTTCAGTTGCATCTTATTTCTCATTTGCTGTCTGTTTGTTTGACTTATTACTAAGTAAGCTTAAATATGAATAGTAAGGTGATGATTTTAGTCTGACTTTGATCATGTTCGAGGTATTTCACTTGAGTGTGAATGTAGGAAGAACGCTCAATCAAATTTAATTGGATTTTATGGATCTAATCAATGTGGTGTGTTTCGTGTGTGATGACTAGATATCTAATAAACTCAGAACTCGGTAAGGCAAGCGGATGTAAGTGATATTCTCATTTATCATCTCCCGTCTTGTAGCAAGGTGTCATCGTCTGATACTTGTATGCATATATTGACTCTGTATATATGGCCAAATGAAACCAGTGTTTCTCTGATGCTGAAAAAGAATTCCCGTAGGCTGTTTCCTCAAAGTTGATATCGTGTTTGAGAAAGATAAATGAGATTTTCTTCAACCCACTCAATTTCGTAGAGCACTCTCTTCCATACTATCACTGACTCCATCTCATCAACATTCCCAAACAGGTGTATTTCTCAAGTGTTACGGAACCTGAATTATGTTCAAATAATCTGACAGTCATATCCACACCATATTCTCAGTTGGCATATTCGGAAAGTCTAATCTATGTGTCCATTTTCATCATGTATATTCTGAGGTGATTAAGTTACTTCTGCGCCGTTGTCTTTTATCATTTTCTTCGTCAATTTCAGCTTATTGGAAAATGCCACGGTTTTATGCATCGTATGAGAATTCCAAGAATAAAAACGAGAGGCTACATCGAATCCCTTTTCCTGACAACATTTGGGTAAGATGCAAATGGATTGATGAGTGAGTAATTTTATTCTTAGATCGCAATAGATACACTTATTATGATTATGGTGACAGCTGGTGTTGTCCTCTTATTCACTTTCGTGTAAGAACAGATAAAATTTTCCAATGAAATATTATCTTGGTTGTAGGGACGCGATTCAGCGATTCTTCGAAAGGAATTCTTGGGTGAACTTTATTATTATGTAAGTTCTCTGCTCAACATTATTTATCGAATGTTCGATTGAATTCATCACACCTTGACAAGTGGAATTCATTTGTGAGACAGAGCAGTAATCCACTTCACAGTACTCTCGATAACTAAATTAGTTTTAACTGAATTGTCAGGAATAAGGGAGTCTTAATTTATATTAAGGCCTAAAGGTATGCGAGAAGCTGGTTTTCACCTGTATTCAGGTCATCGATTACACATTTCGCTACGTAGGTTGAATTCCACTAAAGTGTGTAATTAAGCTTCAAGGATAAATATTGAAACAGTTGGTTCATACAATAATCAGTGGAATGAAATCCAAAGAGTAGAGTATTTGTAGAGAACCGATGACTGAAAAAGTGTGACATAGAAGTCCCTAGCAATGGTGGACATCACAATAATCAATACCTTATATCAAGAATGCTACTGAATTTTCGTCATGAATATTATTCACATGGTGACATGATGCAAACCATTTGTCAAGATTTTATTCGATATTTTCGCTAAAACCTCTGATCAGCTGATATTTCAACATAATTTAAAGTCATATTTGTAAAAATAAATATTGATACACAATTCAAACCTCTCGCTCAACAGATTGGAAATGATGGAAGGTAAACCGTCTATGGTATAAATAACAGGGTGAATTTGGGCCTTAATATCGTTGACAACATAAATACAAGCAGTTCAGAGAAGAGTCTCTTTTGAATTGTTTCGTTCTCTTCACTTGAGTATTCGCATTAGGACGGATCCATCGGTACGAAACCTACATGGAACGAATAAACTGAAAGTTAAAATAGAGAAGGATCGTCACATGATTGGTGATAATATTAATGAGTGCATATAAGAAGTTGTATAAGGTCGACAGAAATAACTAGTGAGATAAGAAAAATTACTATAAGTATTTTGATAAGAATTGACATGGAAACAAAGGAAATACTATGTTCCATTCACGGCCAACGACATCTTCCACAGACAAAATTATTGGATTTCAATGAGATCTCACTTGAGTTCCTTCCTAGCAGCCTGTTTCATGACAAGTCACAGGAATGGTCCACGTAAGTTAAATATTGATAGGTTTCAATTGTGTCCTAGATATGTGGATGACATTTTTATTAACCCTGATGATAGTCATGATCACAATTAGTAGTGTTACACATGTTCAACAGCTGCAGTCCACCAACAAGGCTCACTGTTTCAGTAGAAGATGAATCTTCAATGCCTTTTCATGAGGTTGAATTTACACGAAGAACCTACGGGTCTTCAGGAAGATCGGTCAATAAGAGAACCTTATTGAACAGCCAACTGATAAGTTTCTACAGCTGAATAGGAAATGAATGTGAATCGAACAGCTCAAACGCTCTCCAAGAAGAATTAGAGATTTCGGAAAGAAATCTTCCAAAATGGACATACACCGAGGTTTACTGTCGAGAAGGTCACGCCAAAAATTTGAAGACTGAACAAGTAATCCATGCAAAATACGAAAGCTTAGATGAACTTTGACGTTTACGGCAACCTAGTTATTGATGTTCTTAGGTGAGGAATTTCCGTTTCAAAGAGGATAACTATCTTCACAGAAACGCTAAGAGTGGTGTTCATCAGTTGGCTACTGGTGTGGAAGAGCCTAATGGACAAGATCTCACATCTGACTACTTCCATGTGCACACGTCAGTTCACCTGTTCTTCTGGAGCCAAATATATGCATCGTTCAATGCGGATCCTATTGTTTTCAGTTAATTATGTTGGATTACTTCATTCGTTTGACTGTTTTTGACTCACTTCTCCTCCAGAACACCTAGGTAACATTAAATTCTCTTTGTTTTTCTGTATGCATCCTGATTAAAACCACCTGTTAAATTATACATTTCACCTTTTCATAACGAGGGTCTACCAAAGTTTTCATCCACTGAAATGCCAAATTTCTACAGTATTTCTGATTGTTATGACCATGCAATTGTATCAGATGATCACTACATGCACTCGCCCACATATTGAAATAATTTTCAGCGGAAGGCTGCTCAGCTTTTCGAGAAAATGAAAGAATACAACTGTACACAGTTGGTTCTCTCTTCATATGGAACAACGCTATATCACACGACATACTTAACATGTAAATCCTGTAGGAAGATAAAATATTTTGAAACGCCGAAAATTTCTGCACTCTGTTTTCGCATATTGTCTGAAATATAGACTTGCTATTATTGCGTAATTCTATCTCCCATATTCAACTTCTCATTTGCATTGAATACTAATAGCAACTGTGGATGTGTGTTGTGATTCTTCCTTTTGTCACTGTTCAGAACCTTGCTGAATTCTATTGTGCAGCTTAAGAAAGTCAATTCATCGAGAAGAGACTCTCCACTGAACTGCTTGCACTGATTTTGTCAGCGATATTAGGGTCCAGATGCACCCATTTATTTATAGTTTAGACGATTTATCTTCCACTATTTCCAATCTGTCGAGTGAGATGTTGGAATTATTTGTCAATTTTTATTTCTGCAAAAATGACTTCTTCTTACTTTGAGATATCAGCTGATCAGAAGTTTTAGCGAAATTATCGAATAAAATCTTGACAAGCGGTTTGCATCATGTCACCATATGAATAATATTCATGACGAAACTTTAGTTGAATTCTTGACACATGATATTGATTATTGTGATGTCCACGACTACTGAGGACTTCTGTGTTACTAATGTTCTGTGAAACGGTTTCCAGATATAGTGTACTCAATAAATGTCTTCTCAGTGTCTATATATTTGATCATTTGCTTTGATCTTAGTGAATCGTTGTCTCATCTTGATAACCACGTCTGATTATGTTCAGACATGCACTGGGAAGTTTTGTATTTATTTTGACGGTCAGTAGAACTAGCCACACAGGACCAAGTTTATATATAAACAACCATGGAGGAGTTGTTAGTTTACACTTTCCGCGTCCGTCGGTCTACTAACAACTGGACAGTGGATCAACCTTAGTCAGTTTACAACCAATTTCAACCTTCTGTGGCTTACTTCGACTCGAGGTAATAGTTGTTCAGCCAAGTAAATTCGGGTCTTAAGAACAGTCACTTTGGTGATAAAGAGATTCGCCGAATAATAATGACAATGATAATAAGACCATCTGTCCGAATATCTTGACTTTCTGATGATATTAAGTTTTCGTCTATCATCTGGTTGTCGTCCGACAAACCAGTTAAGAAACATCAAATTTTGTGTGAATATGGCTCAACATATTTCCGAAGCTTAACACTGTTTGCGATGTTGTTTCTCACGTGAAGATTTTCATCTACGACTCTACATTTAATGTTGTCCGAAGGTGTTATTTACGTATTTCGGGTGATCATAGCCTCACGAAGTTGCAGCTGTTTCCAAGGAGTGGATGCACAGATTGGTCAGTGATGGCGATACTGGTTGTTGCACAATAATACCATCTGTTTCACGTGTAGATATCTCCTCTATATTTGAACACTGTTTGATCTGAACACGCTTCTAGTGAATTCATAATTTCTCCTTTCCCTGAAAGACATCTAACGCATAGTCCACTGTCTGAAAATGGTGAATGAAGAAGACTTGGAAATATTTCATCTCATCCAATATAGATTGATACAGTTCTGCTCTCAGATTCCTGCAAATTTCTATACTCAATACACGGCTTGCATTTCATATAAATTTGGTATTCAAGGAGTGTATGTTAAAGCATTGTGTGTTAGAGAGTCAGTAGGTAATAAAGATGGACATAATGGATGATCTGGTTCGTAAATATTTTGCAATTCATCAGATCTACACCGATGGAAACATTTTGGTGCAGGTTATCTCTACAGTGACACTTTGATTTCCCGTTTAACAACTCGGACATTTTGATTGTTTCAGCTTTTAATATTTGCAAACTTCCACTTCACTCTGTCTCATCGTCTTTTACGCAGAGTTCAGTGCTACGATTTTCCGTAAATACTTTTGCTTCCTGATGAGGTTGAAATAATTTGTCTGAGTTCTGCTGTGTTTTGAAATTAAGTCAAATATTGATCATAGTTGGTATAAAAGACAAAACAATTCAGTTGCAATTTTGTCATTTGTGTTACTGCTTCCTCATATGAACAACTTCCATTCTACTGATCATAAAATATTTTCGATTCTACAACATCCCCACCTAAAGTCACTTTGTCTAATCTTCAGTTAAATTATTCATATTTCAAGGGCTCATGAGAAATGGAAATTTTCAAATACAGAAGTCTCCTCTGACTTGCTTTCATTTTCCCATATCATTTGTAAACCACAATCGACGAGTTGTTTTCACTCATTTGTCGACTCAGCAGAGAGATTAAGCCAGGTACCGTAGCATTTATGTTTTCCGTTGCTCAGAAAACGGTGATGTTTACTACATCATCAAATCAGAGATTTCCGCCTACATTGAAAACGAACGAGTGATTTCATGAAGCACCGGGCGAATGAAGCCTGTGACAAATGGAAAGTTGACGTCGCAACCGAAGAATGGATTCGATATACCGAGATCATAACACTGAAAATCATTTCTATTGAAAATGCAACTTGATTATTATGAACTGTGATACACTAACCAAAATAACGCACAATTCCGATTAACTGTGCAATATCTGTGACGAATTGTTGATGTTTGTGAATTCATTTCAGAGGAGTCAGTTCGTTTGTGCTCTTGATATTCGCGTTGGTGCCAAAAGTTCGATCACGACCAATTGGTGTCTATATCATGCTTTCAATTTTAGTAAGTGTAATTTTTTAAACCGAGCAAAAAATTGTGAGGATTTACGCTTACTTGTTTTTGACTGAATGGATGTCATTTGGCGTGGTATTTGAATGGGTCTACACTCACCTCTAGTGACTCTCCCGTTGACGTGTCCCATCCAAGAGAGGGACAGGCAATGCAAGCTCCGAAATTCAGATTATGATTCTATTTGACAACAAAGAACTTCATTAGAATACATCGTCATCATCCTCAACGATGGATGATGAGGTATTAATATTTTCCACTGTTGAAATCTTAGCCATTCTAGTTGTCAGGCGGTAATTAGTCGGCCAGTGCAGCTAACTGCAGTTTGCAGAGGTAACTCTTGTCAACATGTATAGGATGATCCACAGTTCACAGAATGACAGTAACTTCTAACGGATTGTTTATTTTTGTTTGATCGTCAGTGATGAGAATGTGGCTTATCTGTTTGTCCATTCAGCGTTGAAAATTTACCGTATTTCTGTAGTCATTGTAAATGTGTGTGTCTATATATATGTCTATGAATCTATCTAGTGTGATCACATGTTCTCATTTCGCTTTCCCCTTTGTCATAGATCGCATTGTTGTCTGTGGGATTGGCTGCCCTTTTGTCACCTGTTGGACTGAAAGCTGGACTCATATCTCTGGCCTGTATACTTGTGGTGGAAATTCCAATAGTTGTGTTGGCTATGCGCATGCGTCGAATGAGTGAAATGGGGCTGATAGTGTTCAACTCGATCACAATGTTTTTAGTGATTGTGGGAGTCATCTTGAGCATTTCGGATGTGTTCTTCGAGCAAAATGTAATTATATGATTTGACATTTTATTGCATGAATTATTTGCATAAGTTTTTTATCAAAACTCATGAAATCTTCGCTTCATTCAGAAATATCCCACTGTACTCGAATCCCAGTATTAATTCCATAATTTGGAATTTTATTCGATTCCTACCGTGAGGAAGAGCGTAGGAGGAGCGGCAAGTGCTATAGGATGAGATGATGCCATTTCGTGAATGAAACGAGGAAGATATTTCATAAGGAATTGGTTTGCGCTTTAAGCCAGACACCTATGTGTCGCCCATCTACTGTCATTTGCTTCTGTATATAAAGATCCTGGACAAGTGGAAACTATTATGCGATGCTTTCCACTGAATTTTCTGTGCCTTATAGAAATTCTGTTTACACTAAGACTAACGTTACTCTTATCATTTCACAGTCTCTTCCTAGTGTCTCCTAGTGCGGTGACAAGAAACAATTGATGGGAGTATCAGTGACGAATTCCTCGGGTGATTAACTTTCCATTAAGAGAATATTTACAGAAGCCTGCTAGCGGAAACCTGCATTGCTCCGATTTCGTCAGGCAGTCTCCATTAAACGATTCAGATCAAAACTATGTGAGCAGAAAGAGACAATGGTAGACCTTCGACTATCCTGCCCATTAAACTTACAAAACCAAGTTTACGAAAATTAATTTTCGGTAGTTAGTTAACCGATTGCATCTTCAATTTCATGCATGTCAAATATTGTTTTCATTCGAAACAGCTTACAGTGAATTTCTTTTCAAGAATATTCCACTGGTCATCCTATGAATAGTCAACACTCTTGACTGTTGGGCATATTTGACAGCTTACATCCTTCTGAGAAAATAACACTACTACTTATCATCGCCTCAAACCTACATGAAATATTACGTGTACTCCATATTTTTGGATGGATCTGGTTTCAGCCAGCTGGGTGTAAGGCGTGAAATGATAAAGAATGGCATCATTTCATACTGGTACATTTGTCGTTCATGCTGTCTCTTCGAATTCTACATTTTGATTGGAAGAGTGATGAGCAATTTGACATATTAGCACCTAACCTCGTCTACAGTCAATTTCCTTATCACATATATGTATGGAATTTGGCTCGTTTGGCAACAATTCACTGGTGTGACTGTCACATTCCACGGAATATATATTTGACTAACAGGGATGCGACAGTAGTCGAAGTGGCCTAGTGTATAATGACATTTCTGTTGCCAGATAAGAAATGTGAAGTGATGCAGTAGTTGTTTATATTGAGTGAATGACATATATTCGCATATTTTAGCCTCACCACATGCTGCCAATGTCATTGATAGGTGTGATTCAACTGTCAGAATGTTCCGATAATAGTCAGTGTCCACAGATCTCAGATCAGTAGATATGTCAATGTTGTAATTTGCATACATTAACAAAGCTTGAGTGTACCTCTTCCCTGATGATTTATTTCATTCTCCTCATATTTTCCACGCAGATAATTGTCTTTATGGCAGTAGCTTTCTGGATATTATACCCACTCTTCGTAAGTTTATCATTTTATCGCTGTATCAACCATGTTTATTTTGGCGAGTAAATTGCACGAATTACATCAGTTATTTGATAGTCGCAGAATTGCAGTGTGAATCACAGTATCGCTGAGTCGATTTGTGTTCATATTACATTAGGTGGCAAGTCAACGCATCCTCGATTTCGATAGTGTATTTTTGGAGAAGATGATGTTGTAAACTGTTACACTTGAAATTATGGTAAAGTCCCGTTTCTTCACTAGAGTTTAGTAATCACGATTCGAATTTATGTGGGTCGTTAATAATACGACAACCCACTCCAAGTGATTGTCTTATACAAAGACGGGTTGTGTGTTTGTGTAAGTAGGAAACGGCTGGATTATTAGGCACCTTGTATTATTTAGATTGAATGATATTTGTCAATGATTTCATAGTCCCTCAGCAGCCGTACGCACTCACATTTAGGGATTTTCAACAACCTCACTGTGCATGTGAGACTGACAAATCATAAAATGAATAATGACACACTAGACCCGTCATTCTTAAACTGGAATCTTCTTTAAGGTTTGAACTGAATTCTCACTAGAATATTGACAACACGCAGACATCTGCTCATGTATGATCTGAAAGCCGACAGTGAATGTGTAAATAATTCTTTATTGACTCAGGTGTCTATATTTCATCATATGAAAACAATCCTGTCGCATTAGCTAGATTATTATAATTAATTAAATACGGTGAAATATGAATTGCTGTACAGTTGAGATGATCACCTGTATTCACTCATCTCTGCCAAGAATCTTTCTCTTTCTCTGCATTGTAGTTATTGTTCACTTGTGTCAATAATCACGACTTGATCGGTTGGTGGATGGATTTCATTGCCGTGGAATTTACCACAGCGTTCATCATTTGGTCTTGTACGATCTGCATTTTCGGCTTGTCAGAAAGCAGTTTGGCATTCTTCTTCAATGAAACAAAACAACAGTCTGGTTTGTGAAATTCTTCTTCCGGCTTATATTTATTGGCAGACAGTAGAATGGGACGATGTCACTCTGTGGGCATCTTCATTTTAATTTTGATTTTTGTCATTTCTAGTTCCTCTTCAAGAGAAAATGTTAATCATAGTTTACCTTTCTCATATGAAGTGTGCTATTACTTGCACAGACATTTACACTGATATTCGTCTTCTGTAATAAGAACACAAACTGTCTTTTTTCAAAATAACTAATTTCATTATTTACTGAAGTAAAATATTCATTTTTGATATGCGTTTATCGAGTAACGAAAAGTACACTGGATATGATCGAAATCAGAATGAAAATCACCACATGAGTACTCCTCCTTAAGTGAGCAACTCAGAAGTGAAATGTCGCTGAAATCTACTTAGTGGTTATAGCTACTAGTTTCTAGGTTCGCTGCTTCTGAGAATATTCACATATATAGGAATTTGTCCACATTGACGAAATTAAGTCAAAAATATTCGAAGTTAGAATTGAGAATAATAAATGTAATAATAATAACAAAAACAGTGAGTTTGTTTCAAACACTACTGTCGATTCAGTTTGGGAATTGAAGCATGTTATAGAGTATTGAATCTAATGTGCTGTTGATACAGTATGGTGAGAGGAAATACGCAATTAACAGTTATAACACAGCCTAAATGGTGTTCACACTTATGAAAAAATAAACAAATGAAACACAAAATTTAAAGGATTATAAATATAAGAAGTAAAATAACAATAAAAGTTGATGTTGTAAAGAAGGAGGAAATGTTTCATTGAATAGTGCAAAGAAGGTTAGTTAGTTCATGTCTAACACTATTTTTCTCACATAAAATACGTGCCAAATATGGTATAACGGAATTTTTATACTAAGACGTACGTGCACAAAGTCGTTTGAAGAGACTTCTTGTTTTACCTGAGGAGACACAAGTTTGGAGCTGTGGGTGCTGCTGTGGATGCCCACAGTCTGACAAAATACTTTTAGCCTAATTGTCGCGTGAACTCAAGTGCCTATCAATGACAATTTCGACGATATGGCCCAATGAGATGCCACTCACCCTACTGACAGTCTTCAGAGTCCTAAGAATTATGACATAGTCTATTTAGGCAATCCGGGAAGGAATAAGATGGAGCAGTAAAGAAGAATAGGTAAGATGCACTAGTTGACAAACTGTGAGAGGAGAGGTTGAGTTATGCCTGAGTGCCTTAACTTCTTAATGTAAAAAGTCAGACGAAATAATCTTTTAGAAATCGCTAAGACATGGGAAGACCAGGATTGGTCAGAAGAAATAATTATTCCAAGAAGCTTTACTTCAGACTTGATTTCTATATCAATATCATCAATTTCGCAAAGGTCTTAGAAATTAGCAGCTTCAATTAACTTTCATTTACATCGGAAACTGAAATTAGCTGTCTGACGTTTGGAAGGATTTAGTTTAAAACCAACCATTAGGCAAAGACCATTTGCTTACTCCTGATAGAAAGCTGTTCATCTTAGTACAGTCTAGCTGTGAGTTAACAGACATGGAAATAGTTAGATCGTCACCATACTTAACAAAGTTCACTCCGTCATCAGAGTGAGGCAAGTCATGCAAGAAGAAAGAAAACACAAAAGGAGAAAATACAACGCGTTGAGGGACACCAGCCTCAGTAAGCAATGATGTTGACGACTTTCCCTGACGTGCAGTGTACTGCTTTCTTCCTGAGAAATAAGAATGCAGCCATTTGACAATCCAACAGTCAGTTTGAGTTTCAGAAAGCTTCTTTAACAAAATGTTCCAAGGCACTAACTAATTCGAAAGTAGATGTGTAATCTAGGAAGCTGCAGCGAACAAATTCAGTCCCCTTGTCTAAACTGGAGACAATGTTATGATGCAAGACTGCAGCTGCATCTAGAGTACTTCTACTGTGTTTATAGGTGGATGGTTTGATGTCATCAAAGGCTTTAAGTGAAGGTTGAAGATTGAGTAGTAGTAACTTTTCCATAGATTTTAGAAAAGGAGAGGTAATAGCAATAGGTCTGAATTTAAAACATGTTCCAGTAGATGACTTGTGTATGGGTACAATTTTGATGTCCTTCAAACGGCTGGCATGACATTTCTGGAGAAAGATTCGTTAAATTTGTCCATGAGAGGATAACACAGGATAGCTGCACACTTTTTAAAAATAGCACCAGGCAAATCATCTGCATCTAAGCTACAAGAAGGGTTCAGCGACTGGAGACATTTTAGAATATCATTTGTATTGAAAGCATGTGTTATTGGAGATAGTGTCATCAAGAGATTCTTCATCAAACAAGTTCATCCTGGAGTCTTTGAGCATACTCCTAAGATTCTGAACATTCTCCCTAGAGTAGCATGCATGTACAATTTACTTCAAGAGGTGTGAAAAAGTTCTCTTTTGCAACTTTCTATAAATTTTGGGCACAATGATCGGAGTTAAACAGTTTGTGATATCCTCAAGGGACGAATTTCAGCATCTTCGAATACAACATTCTTCGCAGCAACACTATGAGTAGTGCTCTCCAGTTGTACATTGAACTGCAGAAGACTTAACGACACGATCTCTCTTCTGGTCACTTCTGTGTGCACATATCAGTTCACATGTTGATGTGAATCGAACCAGGTACATTGGTCATTCGATGCGTACTGTGTCCGAAAGGGTTCATGAACACTATCCCACAGCATGACTACAAGAAAGTAGTGGTGGCTGTATATGGTGTTCGATCTTCGAAAATCTCGTCAACACTGATCATTTCATCTCATCAAACGCCTCCTGCTTCAAAGTGATCTACAAAGTGAAGAACAACCTACCAAAGACAATACGCTTTCGTCTCGTTTGTATTGCTGAAGCCTTAGCCATTCATTCAGTTGGAGAAGCCAGAGATGTGTATACAAAACAAGATCACCCAACCACTTCTACTATCATGGTAACGAACGTGTCACCATCTACTGATTTCATATTTGTGTGCTTGTTGGTTCTCTTCTCTAACTCCTTATAACATTTGTGATTCATAGAAAGAACTCTTACATAATTTCATATTTTTCTTTGTTTCTATGTGCATCCTAATCACTACTCACTCAGTAAACTATTCATCTCATTACGTAGATGTATTATCCTTATTCAACTTCTTTTATGCGTTGATTAACGTTGATAACTATGTATTTTGACAACACATCACCAGCACTCTCTCACCGATCTTCGGCGCCCCACCAACATTCTAACTTCAATTGTGATTACTGATCAAATTTTTGGAATGTCTTGACAACACTTACACTGACTTATTTTTATACTTATCGGACAAGTCTAATGTACACAAACATGCACACACACACAGAAATAACGATACATAATTGCGATTGTAGAGCTAAGTGAATGAATTCGCCGCCGAAAATAGACTCTTTGCATGAACTGCATGTTTTATTTTCAAAATAATGAAATCAGATCATGTAATCTGTTTTACACTATAAGTGACATGCTGGTAATAATGATCATTTTATACAAAACAGCAATGTCCCATTGGTTGGAGTATTTCGCCATGAGCTAACATCGGTTAGAAAACCTTGGAAAACCCAGTGAGAGTACTAGACAGTCAGCTGTTTCGTTGGCCTAGTTTGGGACTCTTCTCAGTAAGCACCCATCCCCACAACAAGTTACAAGGTGAGTGAGCTCTTAGACCACTAAGTCATTGGGACCCGCCAATCCAATGGTCAGCGCATGAATTGTAACTTTTGCCAATTCACAACATAGCGTGACCACATCGCAATGTCTTCTTCGATGACGAGTAACTGTCCTCGTCTTTGACCTGCTCTACCTTACTGGTCACAGCTTCTCACCAGATCCCCAGGGAACTACCTGAAAAGAGCCAGTCGCTAGTGATCATCAGACAGAAAGGAATTCTCAGCATTGTACATAAAGTAACGGTTCTCCTCTTTTTACAAAGAAATAAGAAATCAAACTGAGAAGACCGAAGTTATTTGAAAAGTAATTTATGTGTTATGATAATGCTGGTGATGACTTGCCATTTTATTTACAGATTGGAACGTAAGCTGCTAATAAGCTCCTTTCTGACATTTGTCTGTGCACACAATATCACCAATGAACATTTTAAATATTACTTCCTTGAGTTTCGAGTGGAACATAGAGATTCAATAACACATCTCCACTTTCTTCTATTTTCTGCCGTCCTCTCTAGCTGAATCCAGGTTCACCGTCATCTCTCATCTTTTCCCCACCACACGATCTCCTTCATGTCACCCTCGCACTGACGACCCACTCGTCGCTTCCCATTGGGATTCTACTCGAGTGATGGCTTGCATTTCTCGTGATTTCACTCAACGCTCTCCTCAACGTAGGTTCATCTATCTCTATTTTCTCCTCTAAATTTCCTGAGCGATAGGCTATTGGATGGTTTGTTCCAGACAGAGTTTCTTGTTGATAATTCATTCTGGACTGCATTTGAATCTTCAGTATGGAGCCAGAGTAGGCAGATTTTGATGCATGTCTGCATTCTGTTGAAAATTCTTTTCGTGACACACATTTCAAGTTCCTGACGCATATAGATCAACTGACTGACTTCACATTGGTGTTGGAAATCCGAATCTTGTTGTTTATGCTGACTGGCCGTGTGAAGCTGAAGATTTCCAAACTGGTTTCAGGTTGATGAAGGCGTATCTCGCCTTTCCTATTCTGGCTGGCTGGCTGCCTTCGGCATCTTCTCCTGTGTTTGAAACCGTGGTTCCTAGAAAAGTGAAGAAAGTAACATCTGTTAAGTCCCTCCCGTTGATGGTTATTTGTTCTGGATTTGTGGCTGCTTTTGATGGTTGGTTACCTTCATCGCCTCCGTCTTTTCTATGTTCACCTGCAGTCCTGTCTTCAATGGCTGCCTCTTCTGCCAGTTTTTCGGTTTTCGCCTGGAAGTTTCAGTATTTGTGACATTCAACATGAATCGCTTGCCAAATCCAGATCTCTTTGGATTTTCTAACAGTTCAGTCCAACGCGTTCCTGTCTTCTCGTTCCCCACTCACATCATCAGTGACAATAGGCAGTCAGCCTTGTCTTACTATCGTAATCACTTCAAATACCTCGCTGAGTTTTCCGTTGTCAGTCACTTCACATGTGTCAGGCATTATCATATAGCCTGCTGTTGAGTGAGGTTGATAAAGACTTGAACAATACATGCAGTAGTGTTGAAGTAGTTACCAAATTACTCCTCGATCAACTCTGTCCGTCATAGGCCTTTTCTAAGTCGATGAAATTAAGGTAGGGGTTTGGATGCCACTGCGAGTTTTGTTCTGTGATGACGATGAGTAGGGTTGCAATTTGATCAGCAAATGATGTGTATTTCCCGAATCAAGCTCGTTCCAGTTGGCCGAGTTATGCAACCAGTGCATCCTTTGTTCTCCTGAAGATAATGCGGCTTAGTATTTTACTTGACGTGGACAAGAACATGATTCTACGCCAATTCTCATACAGGCCTATGTCGCTCTTCTTGTAGAGGCAGCCGGTTTTCCTTCCAATCAGTAGGTACCTTTCTTTCTTTCCGAACCTTCTGCAGCCATGACGTCAGCGCATCTGCCACATTCCGTGAGTCCGTTTTCAGTATATGGCAGTGGGGAATTCCATCTGGTCCTACTGTCTTCTCAGCTGATCATCTGTAGCTTGATCACATTCAAGATGTTTACTTCCGTTGGATGATGGGTGTATATTGGCAGGCAGTTCTGTTCATTTTGTTGTTGATCAGGTTCTATCAACCATCTTTTATTGGTTTCATCATCCGATTTGGTCTCTTCCCATATAGAGACGGACCTGGTTTTCTGATATTATATTCAGAAGTCTCTTCCACCTGTGGCCTGCCTGCCTGCCTGTTCTGCTTCAGTTGCCAGCCAGTGTGTCGTGGAATTGTCGTCTGTCTTTCCTAGCACTCTTCTTCAGTCCTCCCTTTATTCAGTTCAGCATACATTGAAATTAACCTCTCCTTCTGTTGTCCATCCTTCCATTGAGTCATCACCATTCACTTTCACCATCCTCCTCTCCTCCCTTCCAGCAGCTTCCAGGTTTCCGTTGACAGCTATTCCTTGTCTTGTCTCTTCTTTCTTCCTAGAACAGTTGAACACGTTTCACTGGAAATCATCAACATTCAGAGAGTTCCAATGTTCTTCCACGCAGGTTTCCTCGGTGATGACACTTAGTGTCCCTGACTTTGCTCCGATCTGACCTGTAATGAAGGCATCATTTGCGTTCAGTCCTTCGGTTTCTGAATGCTGAGCTCGGATAACAGTAGCCTGTCTCCAGTTGTATTCAGGGCAGTCGGCTTCACCTTGAAAGTTCCTTGAACTAGATGATGATCTGAGTTGGCCCACATCTACTCCCCTTCTCGACTTTGTATCCAGCAGGCTGACTGCAACTCCACTTCACTGAGCGGCATTGAGATGAAATCTATCTGCTTTGTGGTATGTCCGTCAGGCGAAATCCATGTCGCTCTCTGTGTTGATATCGTTGTACAAGCTGCCTCCGATGTCCAGATCACTGAAAGCGCAGAATTCTCCCTTCTCATTCATTTCGTTGAGCAACGGTCTCTCAACACATTCTTGATTCTCTTCGTGTAGTGTCTGTTTGCTACCAGCTCAGCTGGTATTCCCATCGCCCATAAGCATTTTGATGTTGCCATTCTGGATGTTATCCAAGACTGTCTGTAGTTTTCTGTGAAAATCTACTTTCCTTTCTTCTTCCGCGTTGTTTGTGCCACTATGCACAGCATTGGGTAATTGTAACCCTCCTTCCTTCCTTATTTCCTTCCTGTTGAGTTGAATCTTGCTGTCATGATTCTGGAGGAGGAGATTGGTTGCCGAAGCATTGTCGCTCTGTCTGCGACTAGTGACATCATGATAGCCACTCACTGCCTCAGTGTGCTCATAGTTGTTGTCTGGTCTTGGTGATCAGACCGCAGTATATTTCGTACTCGCCTTTTGAAAGTTTTGACAGTCCACATCCATTCTAACTGCCCTCATAGAGTGGCAGCACTTCTATACGATATCTACTCATCTCTCTGGCTAACTAGACAGCCTTCCAAGCCTTGTACACTGTATTTTTGAAATATTTCGTGTGCGTTGAAGTTTCTGAATCAGTCTGAATTTTTCTGAGGTAGAGTCACTAGCCTCACGCCCAAACCTCCCTCTTTACCCGAGCTTAGAATCAGCTAGAAAACTAGAGAACCCGTAAGGCAAGCGAGGTTGCCACTAACTAAATTATGGCTGAATTCTCATGAAATTCCTTCTAATACCTGCATGAAATTGAGAACAAGGAGGATGTTCAGTATCAGACAAGATGACTGCAGCCAGCTGCTTGCGAGAATTAAAATGTCTATCAGGCAAAATATCGGTGGGTCGGGTCACAGGCAGTCTTCAAAGTCCTTAGTCATGCCAGCCGAGTTACTACAAACTGTCTGAATTTCCTTATGTACTGAGTAAACTGGAATTCTGTTGGATATCAGCAAAAATTGGAAGAGAAGTCGATAAACAGGTAGATAATAAAATCCTCCCTGCTTTTCGCCGCTGAGTCATCTATAGCGCAAGAATTATACCGGTGAATCAGTTCATGCAAGTCTCATTCACGCCTGAAGTTAAAATTAACAGTTTGATATTTCTAGAGGTCCAATTTTGGACCATTTGAATAAGACATTTCACCAGCTTCACATAAGAAGCTATTGACACCAGAACAATATGGTGCAGAATCAACTATAACAATAATTGTCAAATCAATACAATATTGAATGAAATTGGCTTTCAACGAGAACAGTAAGTCATGCCAAGTTAAAGGAAAGGGAAGTGAAGAAAGTACCAGTTTCAGTACAAAAGGAATAGTGGGGCACCTATTGTTAGAAAAAAGGTGTGTTGTTTCCTGTCTGAAAGATTGGAGGACAACATTCTTGTGTCCCAGTGCTCAGTGCATTCTGAAGTCAACTTGCTCAGCAAAAGTGTCCTAGGAATGAAATCAGTAGTAGTGGTACAGTCTAGAAATGCAAGCTGAGCGAATTTAACATCTCCATGTAGACTGGAAGCAATACTGTGGTCCAGTACAATGACGGCATCTGAGGGACTTCTACTTCAATCATAAACAAGCTGATTGGGGTCACTGAAAGATTCTAGTGAGCATTCAAGTACTAGAAATAGAAGTTGTTCTGAAGTTTTCAACAATGAAAACTTGGTTGAGATCAGGTCAAACTGTACACCTAATCGAGAGGATGATTTTTCCAAAGTTACCGTCTCATTTTTCCTTCCTAAGCAACAGCTATACAATATCAGTGAAATGATAGACTGGATATTTGTGTAGGGAAAGAAAACAAAATTATCTGCTTCGTGTACCATCAGAACCTGGAGCATATGATAAATTCAAGGATTTGAGACAGGTTTTGTTATCCATCCCAAGAAAGCCTGGAAAATAACGCTGTTTGCGTGACTAGCGGTGACAGGTAGAATTGTGTTATCTTGTTCCCTCCAAAAGATCGATTTGACGCCTTTACTTGGGGAAAAGCCTCAATGGAATTTTGTTTGTTTTCAATAATAAGCAGGTTAAGTGGTGCACAGATGTTCCTGTAATATATCGCATTAAGTCTTTGTATTTCAGACTGATATGAGGAGTTTATTCTTCTGAAATCAGCATTATCGGGCGATTTTTATTAATCCTATTGTGCTTGCGAAAGCTTCATTTAGTTGCGGAGAAGAGATCTCATCAAATCTCTAGTAAAGCTCATATGAACTGTCGTCAAGATTTGACAGAATACTTCTAAAATATTTGGGCGCCGAGTGAGAAGTAGACATATGTAAAAAATTATATTTCTGAAATTTCAGCGAGATTGAAATGAGTAATTCCAACGTTTCGTTCGGCAATCTGGTTCGAACTTCTTTAGGGAAATTAATCGAAATTAACATAACAGATGTTTGATCACAGCTCATACAGTTTTGTTTATTATGCATGTTGATACCTGTTTCATGACTCATTATTAGAAAGAGTTTTTAAAAACAGGAGATGTTCCTTTCTATAAATAAACCTTCTGTTATGTTAATTTCGATTCATTTCCCTGAAGAAGTTCGAACCAGATTGCCGAATGAAACGTTGGAATTACTCATTTCAATCTCGCTGAGATTTTACAAATATAAATGTTTACAAGTGTCGGGGAAAGTTGTTTCAGCAGGACAGCAAATATCGGAGTGGTAATTGGGATAGCAGGTGATATTAGCGACTGTAACATTCAACATTTAACTGACGAACAAGTCCCAGTCTACATCTGGAAACATGTTTTGAAATGAATGAATACTGTCGCGTGAGTAAGTTCGTTCTTCAGCTTTCTTTGTGAGGTGAACAGAGGCTCTCTTGCTTAGTTTGCCATGAACTTTCAGTGAAGCGTAGATAATCAAAGAGTCAGAATTCGTAAAAAGGTCTCTTCTTTGGGCTTCATATATGTCATAATCATCATTTATGGAAACCAAGTCTGAGGCTTTGTCTAGACGAGCAGTAAACTTCAGATATTAAAGAGTGAAGATAGTCAGTCAGTCAACATTTCTAGGCGAAGATCTGTGGTTTTAGGCTTCTTATTTCAGTAACAGTCATTTGACTAGTTTTTGTAGGTTTCTTGAACAGAGTACGCGTCGAATGACCGATGTACTTGGATAACACCACAGCAATAAGTGAACTGATATATGCACACAGAAGTAACCAGATGAGATATCGTGTCCTTAAGGCTTCTTGGCGGGTACCCATTTGGGATGGAGGTTTCTTTCAGGAGACACGATTCTGCTTCCAGGGTGTCTCGAAAACTATACGATTATGATTTCGTGCTTGAGAAATCGTATGCTCTGGCCTTCTGCTATTCAATGGACAACTGGGGAGCGCTACTCATAGTGTTGTTGCGAAGAATGTTGTTTTCGAAGATTCTGAAATTCTTCTCTTGAGGATATCACAAATTGTTTAACCCCGATCATTGTAGTGTACGGGTTTTAAACAAAATTTACGGAAAGTTACACAAGAGAACATTTTCACGCCTTTCCAAGAAAATTGTACATGCATGTTACTCTAAGGAGAATGATTAGAATCCTTAGGGCATACTCTAAGACACAAGTTGGCACTTGTTTGATGAAGAATCTCTTGATAACACCATCTCCAATGTCACATATTATCTCAAATTTTGTCTTGTCACCTGTTGTCACAGAGAAACGCTCTTCATCAGATTTGACTGTTTCTCTTCTCCTTGACATAAAAAGCTTCGCAGGAAAAAGGAAAAGTTTTATCCAATGAAGGATAACATTGGTGTGAGAAAAATGAATATCCTAATCCAGTCTAAAATGCACCGATTGAATTCACTTTATAACGAGTATAGAAGTACTCAGTTGATAAACAATTGAAAATATTCAATGGAGATTATGATGAGGCTGTCGTTTACCACCTTACACATTGTAGCTTTACACTTTGTATTCTCTATTAACTACAACAATAACAACACAATTATTGTTTCAAATGTTTTCGATTAGAAACACTTTTTGATAAAGACCACGATGAATTTTTTGACTTCACCATGTAAATCCTTGATCAAGGAGCAAAGAACATCCTTCTGATGAATGAATGAATGAGTTATTCACATTCCAAAGTCATAAATGTGTGTTGAGTGTGTGCTAGTTAGAGAATGGTATTCTGACAGAGAGATGATTGATTACTTTAAACCACATGGATTGGTTGAGATGAAAACGCCTGAGAGATTGATTTGCGAAAATTATTATTACTAGATTGAAGTTCATTGTGTACGTGTGATGTGTGTTGTATTGAGTTAAACGACTTAAGCTGATGGTGTGTGTCTAGTAGGACTTTTATTCTATCTGTTTATCAACATCATATGAATGAGAGTCGTTTCGAGGAAGAGAAAGTCAATCAGGAAGTTATTTGTCTTTGTCACAATCTAAAGTATTGTGAGATTGTGAAACGGGAGATAAGTTGGGAAACTGAAATTTTGTTCTCTATACAGGAGCGACAACGTGACAGATGAATTCTGTTGAGGGAGTAAATAAGAGATTGACTGAATGTTTCCACATAAGATGGAGGTTCACGTCGAAATAACGTGATATAATGGAGTATTTAGCGGTTCATAATTCTCACGGCACACCAGAATACCAGAAGTATCCTCGGAAGTTACTTTGATATTCATAATTCTGCTTAATTGAATTGAAATGCAACGTCTTCTGTCATTTGAAATATTTGCTTCCTGATAGCTGTTGGTCACGCATTGGCTTGTTGAGATCATCAGACAATCGGAGGCGATCCATCGAAATCTGTGTGTTAGTCTACTTGAACTAAGTGTATTTATACCGAAATAGCTAACCAACAATAAGAAGAACAAGAAGGATCACTGGCCATCAGCTGACTGACTGGTTTCAACACAGAACTTTGCACCGATGTGTAGCAGTTCAAGTCGCCACACTCCCTCCTTCTAACACCCAAAGCAAGAGAAGAAAGTAAAAAGAAATGCAAAACAGAGACAGTAAACAGAAATATGAGACAAAAAGAATAGTAATATTGAAGAACAATGTAGTTTCATTGGGTGGTATAAATCACAAGGAGTGGATGCATCTGTGTCAGCCATTTTTGTTGATTTTGAGCCATATCACCAATTGTGACCAGCTATTGGTGTTTACCGTCCTGAGGATATCAACCAGCCACTCAGGAAATCTACGCCTTCTAACGTCACTGGCTTAAACTAACTGTTATGGATTTGTATGGGGGATTTCATCATGAGCTGACATCAGTTAGAGAACCACTGGAAAACCTGGGAGTACTGGACAGCTGTTTCGTCCTAGTTTGGGACTCTTCAGAAGTACGCACCCACCGGGATTCGAACCCAGGACCTTCTGGTTACAAGGCGAGCTCGTAGACCATTCAGCCACTGGGACCCGATCCAATGGTCCTTGAATTCTAACTTCTGCCAATTCACGACATAGCGCGACCATTTCGCAGTGTCTTCTTAGATGAGTTACTGTCACATCTTCAACCTGCTGTACCCTACTGGTCACGGCTTCCCACTAAAACCCCAGGTTAACTGCCTGAATAGGGCCAGTCACTAGTGAGCATCAGATTAATTTTCAAGTATTGGTTTGGTAGGGATTTTTTTTTAATTGTATGGAGGATTTCATCATGAGCTGACATCAGTTAGAGAACCACTGGAAAACCTGGGAGTACTGGACAGCTGTTTCGTCCTAGTTTGGGACTCATCAGCATTGCGCACCCACCGGGATTTCACTGACTGATGGCATGTTGTGGTTTGACCATCACTGGCTCTTTTACAATCTGATTCATCCTGTGTCAGCTAAAATTGCCTGTCGAGGAAGGTGATGGTTAGGCATACGTAACACATGTCCTAACCATCTCAGTCGATGTAGCTTCACAGCCTCTTCGATCGATTTCACCCTCTTCCTTACCTAGCATCCGACGCCTAACTTCAATATTGCCCACCCTATTATACCATTTTACACGCGAGAGAGAACACAGGTACCTATGATCAAAGACAGCTAGCCAGGCTCTTCATGTCTTCCACTCTCAATGGCCATGTCTCACAGCCATACTGGAGGACGAAGAGGACTACCAAGCAGTAAATACGCCCTTTCCTCGATAGCCAGATATTACTTCTACGCCAGAGACGGCGTAAACTGGCATATGAGAATCTAGCCCTCTGTAACCGTGCTGATATTTCGTCAGAAGTCAACACCTTGGCTCTCGCTGATGAAATTTCTCAAATAAGTGAAGCGGTCAACTTGCTCCAACAACCACTCCACTCCCTATTTCTAAGCTAGGAGTCAATGTAGTCCGGTCCTGTAGCATCATCTTGCATTTCGCGGGAGTGAATCGCATGCCAAACATTCGAAGATTGCAGGTCAAGGTGTTAAAGAGACTTTGCATTTTGTCGGCGTTTTTATCCTGTAAGGCGGACTTTATCATCTGCATATTCTAAGTCAACGAGATCATTCTCCCTTGGCAACATGCCAATCCCTGATTGACTGTAGTGATTAGGATTGATTCCATTAGTAAATCCACGATGAAGTTGAATAGAAATGAGGAAAGTGGACGGGAATCACTAGTTGTCACCGTTTCAGATAACAACTTGCAGTAAGCCCTCACCTGGCTGCGTGACTTCGAGTACCGTGCCTTGATCAGTGCAATGTATTTTCTCGTCATTCCCTTTACAGCCAAGCATCGCCATAGTACCTCTCGGTTGACAGAATTGAATTCCGCATTTAGGTCAAGAAATATAACAATTGCTGGACGCCGACGGTAAGTATGCCTTTGTTCCAGAATCCGTCGAAGTGTGGATATATAACGAATGCACCCTGTTCCTGGTCTAAAGCCTGCCTGTTTCTCTCGTGTTTGTTCCTCCCGTGGGCCGATTGATCTAAGCATGATTACTGAGCGTGGGAATTTAGATACCTTATTAGTCAAGCCAATCCCACTGTGATTATCAGAGGAAGACTTGTCTCCCTTCTTGTACACTGGGACAATCAATGACTTACACTTATCCGACGGGACTTCCTCTGACTGCCAGATGGTTCCTAGTACCTTAATCAACGCAGACAGTGAACTGTCTCCACCATCCTTAAACACCTCTGGAGTCATTCCATTAGGTTCTGCAGCTTTGCCTCGTTTCAGACTAGTGATAGTCTTCTTGAGTCAATCATTTCGGATTAGGTTCTTACTAACTTTTGGTTTCAAATTATCAACATCTTTTACAGCTGTGTATACAGCTAACTGTATGTTGTGCCAGGCTACCTCAGGGAGAGTCCTGTTGTTGACCTCAGATACTCGTTTCGCTATT
This sequence comes from Trichobilharzia szidati, assembly GCA_944472155.2. NCBI lineage: Eukaryota > Metazoa > Platyhelminthes > Trematoda > Strigeidida > Schistosomatidae > Trichobilharzia > Trichobilharzia szidati. The sequence continues at coordinate 20,564,607 of OX235274.1, read as the reverse complement.
TCTCCCTCTCGATCTAGTTGGGGACGTAACTGCTTCGCTGTCAGTAATTTCTTGTGTGCGTTTAGTCGTAAGTATAAACGTGCGCGAACCAGGGCGTGATCGGAGTTTACGAACGTGTTCGAAAAGGAGTAGCAGTCTTCTACTGACACTCGCCAACGATTTCCTATCGCTATGTGTTCTATCTGAATCCAACGTTGATTTGGTGATGGAGGTCACCAGGTTACGCAGTGTCTGTCTTTGTGCCTTTAGTTTGTGCTGGCTGGAAACAGATGATTATCTGTATAAAACTGCAGAAGACTATCACCGTTGTCGGTTCGTCGGCAGGGAACTTCATACGTACCACTTACATACTTCTCAGTCTGGTGAAACTCTCCTACTTCAGCATTGAAGTCACCTGATAAAACAGCTATATCTAAACGTTTCGCTCTTTGCAGCCAATTGACAGTTTCAAGTAGAAGTCATCCTTTAGTTAATCCGAAATGCAGCCTGCTGACGCGTAAGCGGAGACTTCGAAAAGACAAAGACGGGTAACGCCATCGTTCCTCCTTCTAACGGACCCATTCAGACGGACCGCATTCATACGACTATCTTATGGGATTCAGTAAAGAAGAGAATTTTCTACCCTAACACTCAATGCTACCCCTACATCTGCGAGTTCTCGCGAACTAGCTGAGGGATCTCCTGACACCCTTAAAGTGAATTTCGCAGATTCACCTTGTTGTCCGGGTGAGGTTAAGTGGATGACCACACTTGCGTCTTGTACGTGTGTCTCCAAAACACAACATACATCCATGGCTCGAGATGCCAGAGTTCTTGCTAGCGATGCCTGTTGTCCGATTTGGGAGAGGGTCCTGACGTTTAATGCCTCTATATGAAGTTGGCAACGTGGCTATAAGAGGCTGTCGGGAGTGTTTCTATAATCCTCATCGTTGTTTGCGGTCACAGAGTGAAGTGAAGATGACTCACTAGCCTGAAGAATAGTGCCGACTGTAGTTAGGAAGTAGGATGATGAAGGTGAATGATACTGGGGAAGGCTTCGTGTGTTCTTGGAAGTGTGTGGGCAGTTGTTACTTCCTGGTTGCGCACACCGTGCAAGTTGAATGATTCTTCGGGTACCTTACACAGAAATAGGGTTAGTGTTGCGTGACCGCAGAGCCCAGGAGACAACTACTTAAAACCGGCTATCAGCAGGGAAAATCAAGTGCACATCGTCTCAATCATTATGATAGCATCGGCTCTGCCACATATGGCAGGAATGGCAGGAAGACACATCTTCAATTCACTCAAATAGCCACGGAAATCAAGATGAGAATTTTCAACATTGATATCGCATCACAGTTTTCATATAATACAGATACTTGAAGCATCATCAGAAGCATTTCCCTCAGGCTGCAGACTTTCATCAACAGCTTCTGTCACTAGTTAGTGAAGATCACATGGCCTTCCGGAATAGATAGGAATCATGGATCTCTGATGACTAGCTAGCCAACGACCTAATACGAAATAAATATTGATGAGGAAGTGTAGGTAGCCTGGACATGCGCTGAGAAGACAGTTTAATGACACTACGATCCAGAAACTCGAGTGGAACGTGATAGTGAGGAGTGGAATGAAGGAGACCACTTTCAGAGGAAATGAAATCTCAACCACAAGCGTGTACCAGCATCGCACACAGAATGTTCCCACATCGTCAACGAATGTTGGCTTGTGCATACAACAGTGACTACGCTTTACTGTTGATGATAAAAATTCAAAATAACGGTTATCTTAGCATTTCAGAACGAGGCACAGCATTATTGGAATTTTGGATCTAATATAACCAAGAATATAAATTCTATGCATAACCGAATTACACCTTTACAAACATCCAGGCCTGGTAGTTTACTAGATAAATAAATTGATGGATAACTGAGGATATTTATTCATTGTAATGCTGCTTGGAACTGGAGGTGATATTTCGATCTAATTTAAACATATTCCGAAAGATGACAAGAATTTCAAAAAGATAGTCGGAGGACAGGTTTATCCAACAGAGTGAAAATAAAAGGCTGTCAAGGAACTTAACCCTAAGTTCTTATTATTTCCGAAGACACTCCGACTCCACAATTATACTAAGTACAATATCGACTTCAACTACAAAACACAATGAATGACAAGAAATAATAATCTTTGTCAGTTAAAATCAATACTCTGTACTAAGTCTATAAACAAATGTTTTACAAAATATGTATTGTAGTTTTATTCGTATTCTTTCATCATCTCCCAACTTGTAAAAGATCGAATCACTCGCGCCCTCAAGTTGCCCACCAATGAAAACCAAGGCCAATGAAAAAACGTTAAATGTTCAAAATCATTGAAAAAAGCACCATTATTGCATTTTCTTAACCATGCTGGCTGGATAGCGTTCTTGAATCCTCTTGGATACGGTGCGCGTCTAACCATTGATGTACCTGGCTGGTTCCACAGCAGCAGGTGAACTGATATATGCACATAGAAGTGGTCAGATGTGGGATCTTGTCCTTGAGGCTTCTGCAGATCAGTGTGCCACTGAAGAACACTATTCATAGTATCGATGAAAAGAATGTTCTTCTCAGAGATGATTTTATCCTTCTCTTAAGAATATCGCCTGTTAAATCTCCCTTGAAACCCAAGTGAGGTTTCATTCCTCCAAATTATTGGTTTGATACTTTTTTATCAATGAATCTTATTGGGTATCCATTTTGGATGATTTCTCTCAAAATATCTAATTATGTTTCTAGAACATCGGAAAAACAGATGCGTTGGATGCGGGTGGCAAGTGATGTAATTAAATTCCACTTTTTTGATTGGCTACCCAGCTATAGAAGCTTGTTAGTTGACCATTCTAAGTGACTTTTGTATGGACACATATTCTTAGGCTCTGATCAATTCTTCTTGTTAGTTCTATATCAAGGAACAGAATTTTTTATTCGTTTTCCATTTCCAGAGTGAATTTTATTGCTGGAGGGCAACAGTTGAATGTCTTCAGCAGCACACTGGGGTCATTGTTGTTGTCACAAAAAATGAATATGTCGTCAACGTATCTTTTATACAGTCGCAAATCGTCAATGCTCGGCTTTAGTGAACCTTTCTAGAGGCTTGCCACGATGAAATCTGATAGTAAAGGACACAACGGAGATCCCATTGCAATGCCATACTTTTATCTATAGGTGTCATTGACAGTGAACTAGACGTTCAGAGTGCACGTCAGTAGTAATTCCTTCAAATATCTTGTTGGTATTCCAATACTGAGATGGTTCTCATCTGTATTTTTGCATATAGAGCAGACCATTTCCGTGAATGGGACATTGGTGAAAAGTGACTCAGTGTCGATCGACAGCATAATTTTGTTAGATACATTCAGGTCTTGTATGCAGTCGATGAACTGGAAGGTGTCACGGAGCGAGTGCGTACATAATTGTTTCCTTACAAGTTCCAGAATATCTACCAGCCATTTTGCAATAGAGTGGTAAGGGGAACCTGATATATCCAGACTTGCACGAAGTGGGAGACCAACATTGTGTACCTTTTGTAGACCGTAAAGTCTTGGTATTATAGAACTTGTTTCTACATTAGGTAATCTCTTATCTATAAACAACTCACAAATCTAATGACACACATCTCTGGAGATGTTTCTTTTCTTACTAAGATAATTCACTGAATGTATTCGATTGAACAGCTAGAGGATATTTATCGCTGAGGAGAGAAGTAACTCTTCACTGAACGCCTTTTCTTTCATATTCCATGAATCATTCCATTCAGTGCAGAGCCCAGTTTATAGCTTTATGGTTAACCACGAATACAATCACAAATACTTTGACAGAATTCACATTCCAATTATGAATTATAAGTATGCATACACATAAATATATGGGTGAACAGCTTGGTAGTAAATTCGTTGAAGACAGTCTCTTCACTGAATCACTCGTTTTGTAAGTAACTGATATTCGTCACTCAAATTATTTGAACAATTGATGAACATTCCACTGATTGCCAGATGCACAGTTCATGCACGTCTTCCTAGAATATGTTGGAATGGCTAATAAAAAGTAATCGCTTACTTGAAGATATATGATAAATAAATACAATCATCACTCACGAATGACTTCCTCATCGATTTTCTCTTTCTCATTACTTGTATCATTCATTACCGCTTATGTAACCTTTAGAATACCTGGCAGAGTATAAACTTGGCGTAGAGAAAGACAGCTAAGCTTGTGTTCTTCCACCGTCTTCAAATCTCTCACCATAATTCTGCTTACAAGCCACCAAGACTGCTTCAGTTTCACGCATCAATTCATATTTCAGTTATGTACATTTCTTCCATGAAATCCTGAGTGAGAATTTCTGATTGAACTGTCTATTACTTAAGCCAGTCGTCTGAGTAATGTTTAAGCGTAATCCACTGGACAGGATTTGTGTAAAATACGCTACTGTATTACACGCAAATAAGATGAGTAGAATCTTAACACCTCGGTGTGTGAGAGATGTAGTTTGTATTTTATTATATGTCTATCACTGCGAGTGAGTAGGGGTGGGGTACAGCGCATCTGTACCTACGGTGATATACACGCGAATGTACACTGCAAGAATACAGAGATTGTAATGAATAATGTTCAACAGAGATTGGGATATTTCAAGAGGATATAGAGTAAATGCAGTTTAACCATGAGAAGATGATTACCCTACACCATATTGAATATCCATACACAGTGAGTGAGATGAATTCCAACAGAAATTATTAACTACGCTGATGAAAATTTGTAATTCAATAAGCCATAAGGATAACAAATTTTGCGAGATGATATCATGTCGTAGTTTCTTTACAACCGCTTTACAACTAATATGGTTAACAATAATAAAATAAAGTTCATGACGATTACTCAGTTAAATAAAAAACATAAGTAATTACTAATGACCAATCATATTTAAAAGGTGATGTAGTCCATGGTAGGCGAAGATTGAAGTCTATTGTTTTTGTACACACAGTTTGGGCTGTATGTGATTAATCCAAAGTGCTTCCATCACCTTCAGTAACCTTTAATTAGAGTTTTGTGAAATAATTGTGAAACAGTCATTAATATTGATTTTGTGACCTGACATTATTAAGTGTTTTGCAACGGATGACGCTGGATTTCTATTCAGATTACTGGCATTGGGTTTTTTTATATGATTTAGTAGCCATTTTGGAGCATGTTCTATTTGACGACATTGGAACATTCTGTTGGTTCTACCTATATAGGTGTCACCGCAGCTTCAGGTGAACTTGTAGATACAGTTTGAATTAGAGTCCACAGAATTTCGTCCTTTAATCGTAGGTACAGGGATCGAAAATGTTCGGCACGTGAGAAAAACAGACGCGGCGTAGAATGTGCGTTTGATGGTTGACCGAAGTCTTTGAGCTGTCAACTGCATAATCTGGTAGGTTAATAAAGATAGCTTTCTTTGGTACCGAAGCTGTCTTTTCGAGACGCGGTCTTTCTTTACTGTGACAAGTGATAAAGTTTTCCGGAAAACCATTAGCTAATAATAATTATTGCCAGTGGATCTGTGGCATTTGGACGTTTGAGAAATTCTAGAATAACTACGGTTTTGTCACCATGCTGAACATGCTATTTAGTAAAGCCAGATAAATGAGATACTCACTGAACTAAACTGGGAGGATGTATTCTGGAATGTCAATGAAAGCTTCACAATTAAATCCCCTGTCACGGACAACATAAATGTATCGAAAGACTTCCAAATGAACCACAAGTCAAGTCCATCATTTTAAACCAAAGTTCTTATTTCATTCGAAATATGCATCGTCTTTCGATTAAAAGCCTTTTCACTCAGACTGATTAATTCATCCCAGCTGACAGAACTCTCAGAAAACTAAGTGTCCTTACTATTAGTCTGAGTTGCTTACGGGTTTTACACAAACTTTATGGAAAGTTTCACAAGAGAACTTTTCCACACCTCTCCAAGAAAATTGCACATGCATGTTACTCTAAGGAGAATGTTCAGAATCTCAGAAGCATGCTCAAAGACTCAAGGTGGCACTTGTTCAATGAAGACTCTTTTGATAACACTATCTCCAATATCACATGTTATGTCAAATTTTGTCTCGTCACCTGTTGTCCCAGAGAAACGCTCTTCATCAGATTCGATTGTTTCTCCTCTCCTCAACATAAAAAGCTTTGCAGGGAAAAACGAAAGTTATATAATATGAAGGATAACATTGGTGCGGAAAGAACTAACATCCTAATCAAGTCTGAAATGCTCCGATTGAATTCAATTTATAACGAGAAGTTTATGTCCTGTAAAAATGCCTCGAATATATGGAAACTTATCAATGAAATTACTGGTGGTAAGCAGATGAATAGTATTGCTTATTGCTTTGATGTGTGTACACTAAACAAGTCTTTCATACATTCTCCCACAAATGCCACACCTTCTAGTGTTACAAGTGCTGATGAAAACTGCTTCCCTGGTTTCAATACAAATGACGTTCTAAAATGTCTCCAGTCGCTGAACACTCTTGTAGCTTAGGTGCAGATGGTTTGCCTGGTGCTATTCTTAAAATGTGTGCAGATATCGTGTGTCTTCCTCTCATGGACATATTTAACGAATCTATTTCCAGAAATGTCTCGCCAGCCGTTTGGAAGGACATTAAAATTGTACCCATACACAAGTCATCTACTGGAACATGTTTTAAGTTCAGACCTGTTGCTATGCATCTCCTTTTCTAAAATCTATGGAAAAGTTACTCCTACTCAATCTTCAACCTTCACTGAAAGCCTTTGACGATCGCAAACAATTCGCCTATAAACACAGAAAAATTACTGTACGTACACCTGCAGTCTTGCATCATAACATTGTTTCTAGTTTAGACAAGAGGACTGAATTTGTTCCCTGCACCTTCCTAGATTACACATCTGATTTCGAATTAGTTAGTACCTAGGGACATTTTGTGACAGAAGCTTGCTGAAACTCAAACTGACTGTTGGATTGTCAAATGGCTGAGTTCTCATTTCTCAGGAAGGAAGCAGTACACTGTAGGTCAGGTAAAGTCATCCACTTCATGGCTTACTGAGGCTGGTGTCTCTCAAGGCGTTGTACTTTCTCCTTTTCTGTTTTCTTTCCCATTGCATGACTTGCCTCGCTCTGATGACGGAGTGAACTTTGTTAGGTATGCCGACGATCTTACTATTTCCATGTCTGTTAACTCACAGCCAGACTGTACTATGATGAATAGCTTTCTATCAAAAGTTGGCAAATGGTCGGTCTTAAACTAAATTCTTCCAAATGTCAGATTGTTAATTTCAGTTTCCGATGTTAAAGAAAATTAATTGAAGCTGTTAATTACTATGATCATTGCGAAATTGATGATATTGATATAGAAATCAAGTCTGAAGTAAAGTATCTTGGAATAATTATTTCTTCTGACCAATCCTGGTCTTCCCATGTCTTAGCGATTTCTAAAAGATTATTTCGTCTGACATTTTACATTAAGAAGTTAAGGCACTCAGGCATAACCCAACCTCTCCTCTTACAGTTTGTCAACTCGTGCATCTTACCTATTCTTCTTTACTGCTCACCCTTATTCCTTCCTGGATTGCTTAAATAGACTATGTCATATTTCGTAGAACTCTGAAGACTGTCAGTAGGGTGAGTGGCATCTCATTGAGCCATATCGTTGACATTGTCATTGATAGGCACTTGATGTCATTCAACAAACTTGCTAAAGGAATTTTGTCAGACTGTGAGCAGCTCCAACCTTGTGTCTCCTCAGGTAAAACAAGAAGTCTTTGCAGAAGAATTTGTGCACGTACGTCTTAGTATAAAAATTCCACTATATCATATTTGTCATGTACTTTATGTGATAAAAATAGTGTTAGGCATGAACTAACTAACCTTCTCTGCACTATTCAATAAACCATTTCCTCCACCATTATAACATCGACCTTTATTGTTATTGTACTTCTTATATTTATAATCCTCTCAATTTTGTGTTTTTATTTGTTTATTCTTTCATAAGTGTGAACATCATTTAAGCTGTGTTATAACTGTTAGTTTTGTATTTCCCCTCACCATACTGTATCAACAGATCAGATTCAATACTCTATAACATGCTGAAATTTCCAAACTGAATCGACAATACTGTTTGAAACAAACTCACTGTTATTATTATTATATTTACTATTCCCAATTCGTACTTCGAAAATTTTTACTTTATTTCGTAAAGATGGACTAATTCCTATGCGTAATTTTGTTTTAGGTTTTAATTCTATTTGTATTTTGAGTAAATGAGATACAATATTGTGACAAATACTGAGAATTCCATTCTGTATTGTAACTACCGTTTTTGGAATAAAGCAGATTATTATTATTACATTATCCTGTGTTAGATACATACAAAGAATCACATGAAAAATCTGTACAAAATACACAATTCGATAATTGCGACAAAAGTCATTTCATGTGGAGTGGAATCAATTTGAGAATAAGAATGGACTACGATCTCTCAATATGTGTAATTGTGTCGGTCATAATCAATGAAATCGAAATATTTATGTGAAAATACATGTGAATATTCTCAGAAGCAGCGAATCTCGAAACTAGTAGCTACAACCAGTAAGTAGATTTCAGCGACATCTCACTTCTTAGTTGCTCACTTAAGGAGGAGTACTCATGTGATGATTTTCATTCTGACTTTGATCATATCCAGTTTACTTTTCGTTACTCGATAGACGCATATCAAAATGAATATTTTAGTTCATTAGTTAATGAAATTAGTTATTTTGAAATATGCTCAGCTGTGGTATCACGTAGAGTCACACACAACTAAACATTTCGATGCGATAAAGTGCTGCTAATCATATTCCATAAAACAGTGTGGAGGTGGAGATTGAAACCTGACGCTTTATTCAACTAATCAACCGAGAACTGGCTCAATACGATTGACTCGACACCTATCCAAGATATCTGGAGAATTCTATTATTCAACCTTACAAGAAACCGGGTAGAAGACAGTGAGAATATACAAATCGAGTTTCGAAGTCATGTGGTCAAATGTGACATGTTTGAATCATCACTCAGTCGATGAAACTATTCCACTTTGTGATACATCCAATAATCAAACCAGGGTGAGATGACTAACTCGAATAACTAAAAATACTCCATTTGACAGGGGATGTTCTGAACAAGTTCACAAACGGATTGCATATTAGGGAGGAGGGGATCATTTCATATGATTTCATATGATACAAGCACATTCGAACATTTTAACTTGTCCGACTTAGTAGAAGTCTGATCCCACTGATATCATCCTTATATCTCTGCAATATCCTGTCTCCAGCCAAAAGAATTCACATAGACACATTGCGAACATCTTCATTGGCCTGAGTCATTCATTGTCAAACACAACATTTATCGTTCATGGTGTCGCACACATACACACACACGAGACTACTCATATCATATGTAACACTTCATTGAGTTCGAAAGCCTACAAAATATCACTAATGAATTATTATTCGTATGCCCAACTGATTGGTGAACCTTTCAAGCATATGTATTCAGGTGACGCATTCGCGCTCCACTGAAACCTTTCACAACTATGTATCTCTCTTCCAAAATTGTATGAAAGTGTGAGTCTCTGAATAGACCATATTTCTCTGACAACGTAGATCGATTGAGGCACTCACTTATGCTTGTGGTATGCTAGGCTGAAAATTGGATGACCGCTCTCACATTAAAACTTTATCATTGACAAGATATTTATTGTATTCAGAAAGGGTAAATCGTCTTTGACCACTGTATTACTCCTCTTCTTCTTCCTCGCTTTCTCAGAAATGTTGAAGTGTAGAGTCAGTTTGAAAAACAGTGATATATATTTATAAATGTGCATTTGATGGTGTTGATGTTTACAGGTATATTTTGTCTGTTTTTCTTACTACAGAATATGAATATCAGTGTGAATGTCTGTGCAAGCAGTAACACACATCAAATGAGCAAAAGAAACAATGATTAACATATCGTCATGACGAGGAACAAGAAATCACAAAAATCAAAATTAAATTAAGATGCCTACAGAGTGACATTTCCCTATTCAACTGCCTGCTAATACAGATAAGCTGAAAGAAGTATTTTACAAATCAGACTGGTGATTTGTTTCATTGAAGAAATATGCTAAATTACTTTCGAATACGACGAACAAGGTGATCGTACAAAGCCAGATGACGAACGCTGTGGTAAATTCTAGGGCATTGCAATCAATCCACCAAGTGATGTCTTCGTCAGTATTGACATAGGTGAACAATAACTACAATGTAGAGAAAGAGAAAGATTATTGACAGAGATGAGTGAATACAGGCGATCATCTCAAATGTACAGGAATTCAAATTAATGATAATTATCTAGCCAATGTGATAAGACTGTTTTCATATGATGAAATATAGACACCTGAATCAATAAAGAATTATTTACACATTCACTGTTGGCTTTCAGATCATACATGAGCAGATGTTTGCTTGTTTTCAATATTGTAGTGAGAATTCAGTTCACACCTAAAAGAAGATTATAGTTTCAGAATGATGGGTCAAGTGTGTCATTATTCATTTTATGATTTGTCAGTCTCAAATGCGCAGTGAAGTTGTGGGAAATCCTTAAATGTAAGTGCGTATGGCTGGTGAGGGAATATGAAATCATTGACAAATATCATCCAATGTAAATAATACAAGCTGCTTAATAATCCAGCCATTTCCTAAGCACACACAACACGAATTCATATACGACAATCACAAGGAGCGAGTTATCGAATTACTAACGACTCGCATAAATTCGAATCGTGATTACTACACTCCAGTGAAAAGCAGGACTTTACCATAATTTCAATGATTTAGAAATCCGTCAAGTGCAACAGTGTACAAAATCATCTACTCTGGAAATACACTCTCAAATATCGTGGATAGGTTCACGTGCCTCGTGATGTAATATGAACACAAATCGACTCAGCGATACTGTGATTCACATTGAAATTCTGCGACTATCAAATAACTGATGTGATTCGTGTAATTTACTCGTCAAAATAAACATGGTTGATACAACGATAAAATGACAAACTTACGAAGAGTATGAATAATGCACAGAAAAATACCACCAGAGCTAAAATTATCTGCGTGGAAAATACGAGGAGAAATGAATAAATCATGAGGGAAGAGGTACACTCAAGCTTTGTTAATCTATGCAAATTGCAACATTGACGTATCTACTGATCTGAGATCTGTGGACATTGACTATTATCGAAACATGCTGACAGTTGAATCACACCTGTCAGTGACACTGGCTGCATGTGGTGAGGCTAAAATATGCGAATGTATATCATTCACTCAATATAAACAACTACTGCATCCCTTCACATTTCTTATCTGACAACAGAAATGTCATTATTCACTGAGCCACTTCGACTACAGTCACATCTCTGTTAGTCCAATATATATTCCGTGGAATGTGACAGTCACACCAGTGAATTGTTGCCAAACGAGCCAAATTCCATACGTATACGTGACAAAGAAATTGACTATAGACAAAGTTAGCTGCTAATGTACCAAATTGCTCTTCACTCTTCCAATCAAAATATAGAGTTCGAAGAGACAGCATGAACGACAAGTGTAACAGGATGAAATGATGCCATTCTTTATCATTTCGCGCCTTACACTCAGCTGGCTGAAACCTGATCCATCCAAAAATATGGAGTACACGTAATATGCCATGTAGGTTTGAGGCGATGATAAGCAGTAGTGTTATTTTCTCAGAAGGATGTAAGCTGTCGAATATGCCCAACAGTCAAGAGTGTTGACTATTCATAGGATGACCAGTGGAATATTCTTGAAAGGAAATTCACTGTAAGCTGTTTCGAATGAAAACAATATTTGACATGCATGAAATTGAAGATGCAATCGGTTACCTAACTAGTGGGCAGGATAGTCGAAGATCTACCACTGTCTCTTTCTGCTCACATAGTTTTGATTTGAATCGTTTAGTGGAGACTGCCTGAGGAAATCGGAGCAATGCAGGTTTCCGCTGACAGGCTTCTCTTAATACTCTCTCAATATAAGTTTCATCATTCGAGAAATTCGTCACTGATACTCCTATCAATTGTTCCTTGTCACCGCCCTAGGAGTATGTTGAAATCTTCAATGTGATTTATACTTTCGTACTGTTGAGGCTGTGGTCAACTGAGAGGAGACTGTTAAATGGTGACAGCAAAGTTAGTCTTAGTGTAAACAGTGTTCATATAATGCACAGATGTTTCAGTGGAAAGCATCGCATAATAGTTTCCACTTGTCCAGGATCTTTACGTGTACTACCAAGTGACAGTAGATCGTGCGACACATATCTGTCTTAGTTAAAGCGCGAACCAATTCCTTATCAAATCTCCTACTCGTTTCGTTCACGAAATGACGTCATCTCATCATCTAATACTTGCTGTCCCTGCTTCGCTCTTCCTCACAGGAGGAATCAAATGAGATTCCAAAGTGTGGAATCAATACTGGGATTCGGATGCAGTGAGATATTTCTGAATGAAGCGGAGATTTCATAAGTATTGACAAATAACTTAGGCAAATAATTCATGCAATAAAAGTAATAATTCACACATTTACATCTTGCTTGGAGAACACATAGAAAACGCTCAAGACGAGTACCACTATCGCTAACGTCAATGTAACCATGTCAAACACTATCACCCCCAACGGATTCAATCGAGGCATGAGCATAGCCAACGCAACTATTGGAATTTCCACCACAAGTATACAGGCCAGAGATATGAGTCCAGCTTTCAGTCCAACAGGTGACAAAAAAGCAGCGAATCCAACAGACCACAGCACAATCTATGACAATGGAGAAAGCGAAATGAGAACATGTGATCACACTGGATAGATTGATATACATATATAAACACACATATTTACAATGAATACTGAAAATACAGTGAATGCTCAATCCTGCATTAAGAAACAGATAAGCCACATTCTCTTCACTCACAATCAATCGCAAATAAACAATTCTCTCGAAGTCACTGTCATCCTGTGAACTGTTGATCATCCTATACATGTCGACAAGAGTTAACTCTGCAAACTGCAGTTAGCTGCACTGGCCGACTAATTACCGCCTGACAACTAGAATGACTACGCCTACAACAGTTGAAAATATTTTGACCTCATCATCCATCGTTGAGGATGAATACGATGAATTCTAATGAAGTTCTTTCTTGTCAAATAGAATCAAAGTCTTGATTTCGCAGCTGCTATTCCCTGTCCCTCTCTTGGGTGGGACAGGTCAACTGGAGAGTCACCAGAGATGTCCAAAACATGTCCATCAACGTGTTAATAACACTTCAGTTCAGAAAACGCTTCATCTGATTTCTCACGAAGCTGTTTATTCATTAAACTGTTTGAATGAATTAGACTGTCGATTGTCTTATCCCAGGTCATGTAGAATCAACTTTTCGAGAACTCCAGTTTATTCATATCTTCAAACTGTCTCTCAATAAACACTTCCTGCTGAAGCAACAGGTGGATTTACGTTTCCACATTTACGAGTTTCTAAGATACAACTTTTCTCAGCTTTCAGGTCCTTTCTCATGCGCAAGTAGTGAAACCACGCAGTCATTGTCACATCGCCAATAAGTGAAATAATGAAAGTGGTGTGTAATGTGAATCACAGGGATGATCACTTTGACAAGGTAGTAGTGGGTGAAGACACTTTCAAATTGCACCACAAACGACATTCCTTAAGTTAAAAACAAGTTAGTCTAAATCCCCACAATTTTTTGCAGGGTTACAAAAATGACACTTACTACAATTGAAAACACGACATAGACACCAATTGGTTGTGATCGAATTCTCGACACGAATACGAAGAGAAGTAACACAAGGAGACCGACTCCTCTGAAATGAATTCACAAACATCAACAATTCGTTTCAGATATTACATAGTTAATCGGAATTGTGCGTTATTTGGTTAGTGCATCACAGTTCATAATAATCAAGCATTCATAAGTTGCATTTTCAATAGAAATGATTTTAAGTTTGATTATCTCGGTATATCGATGCCATCTTTCAGTGCCGACATCAACTTCTCATTTGTCACAGGCTTCATTCGCCCGGTGCTTCATGAAATCACTCGTTCTTTTTCACTGTAGGCGGAAATCTCTGATTTGATGATGTAGTGAACCTCACCGTTTTCTAAGCAACGGGAAACATAAATGCTACGGCACTTGGCTCAATCTCTTTCCTGAGTCGACAAATGAGTGAAAACAACTCGTCGCACTTGGTTTAGAAATGACATGGGGAAATGAAAGCAAGTCAGAGGAGACTGCTGTAATTGAAATTTTCCCTTTCTGAAGAACCCTTGAAATGAGGATAATTTAACTTAAGATGAGACAAAGCAAGTTCACGTGGGGTTGTGGTGGAATCGAAAATATTTTATGATCAGTAGAAGGGAAGTTGTTCTTATGAGGAAGCAGTAACACAAATGGCAAAATTGCAACTGAATTGTTTTGTATTCTAAACAAACTATGATGGATATTTGACTGGATATTAGTCTCCGAAAACACAACAGAACTGAGAAAAATTATTTCAACCTACGGAAATACGTAGCACTGAACTCTGTGAAATAGACGACAATACAGAGTGAAGGGCCAGTTTGCAAGGAGTAAAAGCTGAAATAAGCAAAATGTCCGAGTTGTGAAACGAAGAAATCGAAATGTCACTGCAAAGATAACCTGCACCAAAATGTTTCCATCAGTGTGGATTTTATGAATTTCAAAATATTTACAAACAAGATCATCCATAACGTCTATTTTCATAACCTACTAACTCTCTAAAACACAACCTCCTTAACATACACTCCTTGAATACCGAAACCATATGAAATGCAAGGCGTATATTGAGTATAGAATTTGTATGAATCTGAGAGCAGAACTGCATCAATTTATGTTGAATGAGATGAAATATTTTGAAGTCTTCGTCATTCACCATTTTCAGACAGTGGACTATGCGGTCGATGTCTTTCCGACACAGGAGAAAATATGAATTCACTAGAAGCGTGCTCAGATCAAACAGTGTTCAAATATAGAGGAGATATCCTCGCGTGAAACAGATGGTATTATTATGGACCAACCAGTATCTCCCTCACTGACCAATCTGTGCATCCACTCATTCAAAACAGCTGCAACTGCGTGAGGCTATGATCGTCCGAGATACGCAGATAACACATTTGGAAATCAATAAATGTAGAGTCCTAGATGAAAATCTTCACCTGATAAACAACATACCCAATAGTGTTGAGCTTTGCAAATATGTTGAACACTTTTCGCATAATTTGATGTATTTTAACTGGTTTGTCTGACGACAACCAGATGATAGACGAAAACTTAATATCATCAGAATGCTTCGCATTTGGACAGATGGCCTAATTATGATTGTCATTATTATTCGGCGAATCTCTTTATCACCAAAGTGACTGAAGTTAAGACCCGAATTAACTCGGCTGAACAACTATTACCTGGAGTTGGATTAAGTAACAGAGGGTTGAAAGTGTTTGTAAACTGAATTAAGTCGATCCACTGTCCAGTCGTAAGTAGTCCGACGAATGTGGAAAGTGTAAACTAACAACTCAGGCCTCCTCCATGGTTGTTTATATATAAACTTGGTCCTGTGTGGCTAGTTCTACTGACCGTCAAATAAAATACAAAACTTCCCAGTGCATCTCTGAACATAATCAGACGTGGTTATCAAGATGAGACAACGATTCACTAAGATCAAAGCAAATGATCAAATATATAGACACTGAGAAGACATTTATTGAGTACACTACATCTGGAAACCGTTTCACAGAACATTAGTAACACAGAAGTCTTCAGTAGTCATGGACATCACAATAATCAATATCATGTGTCAAGAATTCAACTAAAGTTTCGTCATGAATATTATTCATATGGTGACATGATGCAAACCATTTGTCAAGATTTTATTCGATAATTTCGCTAAAACTTCTGATCAGCTGATATCTCAAAGTAAGAGGAAGTCATTTTTGTAGAAATAATAATTGACAAATAATTCCAACATCTCACTCGACAGATTGGAAATAGTGGAAGATACAACATCTAAACTATAAATAATAAGGTGCATCTGGGCCTTAATATCGCTGACATAATCAGTACAAGCAGTTCCATGAAGGGTCTCTATTCGAAGAAATTCACTTTCTTAAGCTGCACAATAGAATTCAGCAAGGTTCTGGATAGTGACAAAGGGAAGAATCACAACACACATCCACAGTTGCCATTAGTATTCAATGGAAATGAGAAGTTGAATATAGTAGGTAGAATTATACAATAATAACAAGTCTATATTTCAGACAATATGAGAAAACAGAGTGCAGAAATTTTCGGCCTTCCGAAATATTTTATCTTCCTACAGGATTTACATGTTAAGTGATAATCTGAAGTATGTCGTGTGATATAGCGTTGTTCCATTGGAAGAGAGAACACCAACTGTGTACATTTTTGTTCATTCATTTCCTCAGTGAAATGAGCATCCTTCCGTTGAAAACTAACTCACTATGTGGGCGAGTACACGTAGTGATCATCTGATACAATTGCATGGTCATAACAATCAGAAATACTGTGGAAATTTGGCATTTCAATGGATGGAAAATCTGATAGCCCGTCGATTTGAGCAGGCCACCGTTATAAAATAGTGAGATACATAATTTACTAAGTGGTTTTAATCAGGATGCATATAGAAAAACAAAGAGAATTTCATGTTACCTAGTAGTTCCAGAGGAGAGGTGAGTCAGAAATGGTCAGGCGAATGAAGTCATCAAACATATTTGAATGAAAACAATAGGATTCGCGTTGAGCGATGCATATATCTGGCTCCACAAGGACAGGTGAACTGAAGTATGCAAGTTGAAGTGGTCAGATGTGAGATCTCGTCCTTTAGGATCCTTCATACGAGTGGCCAACTGACGAACACCACTCTCGGCGTTTCTGTGAAGGGACTTCTCTTCGCGGAAACCGAAATTCCTCTCCTAAGAACATCAACAAGTAGGTTACCGTTTAAGTCAAAGTTCATCTAAAACGTTCATTTCTTGCACGGATTACTTGTTAGGCTTTTGAATTTTTGGCTTGACATTCTCGACAATAAGGCTCGGTGTATGTCCATTTTGGAAGATTTCTTTCTGAAAAGTCTAATTCTTCTTCCAGAGCATTTGAGCTACAGATGTGTGGGACACGAGTGGCTAGAGAAATACTTTGCCTCAATTCACGTTCATTTGGTATTCAGCTGTAGAAACTTATCAGTTGGCTGCTCAATGTGGTTCTCTTATTGATCGATCTTCCTAAAGACCCGTAGGCTCTTCGTGTAAATTCAACCTCATGAAAAGGCAGTGGAGATTCATCTACTGAAACAGTGAGCCCTGTCGGTGGATTACAGCTGTTGAACATGTGTAACACTAATAATTGTGATCATGACTATCATCAGGGATAATAAAAATGTCATCCACATATCTAGGACACAATGGAAACTTATCAATATTTAACTTACGTGGATCATTCCTGAGACATGTCATGAAACAGGCTGCTAGCAACGAACCCAAGTGAGATCTCATTGAAATCCAATAATTTTGTCTGCAGAAGATGTCGTTGTTCGTGAATGGAACATAGTATTTCCTTTGTTTCCATGTACATGGATATCAAAATTTACATAGTAACTTTTCTTATCTCACTGGGTATTTCTGTCAACCTTATTCAACTTCTTATATGCACTCATTAATATTACCAACCATCTTGTGACGATTCTTCCATCTGTTAACGTTCAAGTTTAGTCGTTCCCTGTTGGTAACCTACTGATGGATCTTTCTTAATGCGACTGTTAAAGCAAAGAAAAGGAATTCATTCAAAAGAGACTCTTCACTGAACTGCTTGTGTTGATGTTGTCAATGATAGTAGGGCCCGTATGCACACTATTATTTATACCTTGGACGATTTACCTTCCATCATTTCCAATCTGTCGAGCGAGAGGTTTGAATTGTGTATCGATAATTATTTTTACAAGTATGACTTTAACTTACGTTGAAAAATCAGCTATTTAGAAGTTTGAGCAAGATTATCGAATAAAATCTTGACAAATGGTTTGCATCATGTCACCATATGAATAATTTCCATGCCGAAATTTTAGTGTGATTCTTATTGTACGACATTAATTATTCTGATGTCTACTATTGCTGGAGACAGATTTTCTGTGATCCTGATTCTACAAATACTCTACTCTGGAAAATTCATTCCAGTGATTATTTTATGAACCAACTGTTTTGATATCCTTGGAGCAAAATGTCAAATCAACAACAAGAATAGAGATGAACACCAGACTCTCTCAAAACCTAAGGCTTTAATATAAATGAAGACTGTCACTTCTTGACAATACAGTAAATACTAATTTAGTTATCGAGTGTGCTGTGAAGTGGATTACTGCTCTGTATCACAAATGAATTCCACTTGTCAAGGTGTGATGAATTCAATCGACCATTCGATAAATAATGTTGAACAGAGAACTTACATAATAATAAAATATACCCAAGAATTCTTTTTGAAGAATTTCCAAATCACGTCCCTACAACCAAGATAATATTTCATTGGGAAATTTTATCTGTTCTTACACGAAAGTAAATAAGAGGACAACAATAGCTGTCACCATTATCATAATAAGTGCATCTTTTGTGATCTAAGAATAAAATTACTCACTCATCAATCCATTTTCATCTTACCCAAATGTTGTCAGGAAAAGGGATTCGCTGTAACATCTCGGTGGTATAATCAGAATTACCATACGATGCATTAAACCGTGGCATTTTCCAATGAGCTGAAATTTACGAAGAAAATGATAAACGACAACGGCGTAGAAGTAACTTAATCACCTCAGAATATACATGATGAAAATGGTCATGAAGATTAGATTTCCGAATATGCCAAGCGAAAATATGGTGTGAATATGACTGTCAGATTATTTGAACATAATTCAGGTTCCGTAACACTTGAGAAATACACCTGTTTGCGAATGTTGATGAGATGGAGTCAGTGATCGTATGGAAGAGTGTGCTCTAGGAAATTGAGTGGGTTAGAGAAAATCTCATTTGTCTTTCTCATACACGATATCAACTTTGAGGAAACAGCCTACTGCAGTTTCTGTTCTACATCGTCAGAGATGAAAACTGGTTTCATTTGGCCATATATACAGAGTCAATATATGCATACAAGTATCAGACGATGACACCTTGCTACAAGACTGGGGAGGATAAATGCGAACATCAGTTCGCTCTGTCACACCTCACAGAATTCTGAGTTTATTAGACATCTAGTCATCACACCCTCACATTCTACATTGATCAGATCCATAAAACCCAATTAAATGTGATTGAGCGTTCTTCCTATATTCACCTTACTATTCATATTTGAGCAAACTTAGTAATAAATCAAATAAACAGACAGCAAATGAGAGATGAGATATAACTGAAATTCACTTACTTTTTGTACCTCCGAGCTTCGAATTTTCGTGCGTTCGAGAATATTCTCACGTATTATCTCATTTATATATATACTTGTATATATTCCGACTTCTTTGATGATTATTGACGCATTTTTACATATTGAAGGATCATAGTCCATTCTCACTCTAAATGTGATTCCACTTCACACAAAATGACTTTTTTCACATAATCGTCTTATTATGTATGTTGTTCTCATGTGGTTGTTTGTATGCAAGCATGTATGTAACACATTGTAACAGTAAGCACATTTAGTTATCTGAGAATTCAGTCAGGAGGCATATACTAATTAATTCGTTTGAGAAGGCTATTGACCGAAGAATGACGCGCATTTCAAATGGAAGAAGCAATTTGCGTCGAAATAATGGAGTTGATTCCTGGTTCATTTAGAGGCTTCTCCACGTAATTCTCTTCCTTGAGCTTGTTCATTTAATTGCGAAGCCGTTATCAGATTCACAGAAAACATCATCTGAGTTGAATCCAGTAGGTGTCTTATTTTGTCTGGCTTAATTGATTAAAATGAATAATACGGTGAAAACAACCGTAGATATTCTCGAATTTCTCAAACACTCAAATGGCCGACAGTGACTTATAGTAATTATTTCATTCCGAACACATAGTGTGGGTTAACAGTGTATCTGGTTTATTGAATGATCCCAACAAAACTATGAAAACAACTTTGAATCGAATTCCTCTGTCTCATGGACTTGTCATAATCTGATTACTTCGTGATGAAATTGGAAAGGAGAAGCTTGAGGCTAAGTTGAGATATCGTTTGGGTGATTTCATTTTCAGAAGTGGGACAATTGCACTTTCATGGATCAATCGGAATATCCAATATTAACATTATTTGGTTGGAAAGAGTGACCGAGAGTTAGAGATAGCGAGTAGGGAGATTATTACCTAATGACTTGAAATTTACCATCGTCTGTGTTTCAAGGAGGTGACGGGTGACAAATAGCTTTGATAATCGCATGGAAATAGAATTAGTTTTTGCTGTATAAGAAGTAAACTCGGAATCATGAAACGAATTATTGCTGTTTGTGAATTCATTTCAGAGAAGTCGTTTTGCTTGCGTTCCTTCTATTCGCATTCGTGTCGAAAATTCGATCACGACGAGTTGGTGTCTATGTCATGCTTTCAATTGTAGTCAGTGTCATATTATAAGCCATACAAGAAATTTTGAGAATGTAGGCTAACTTAATTTTGACTGAATGGATGTCATTTGTGGTTTAATTTGAAGGCGTCTACACCCACGAATACCTCGTCAAAGTGACCATCCCTGTGATTCACATCACACATCATTTTCATTGTTTCACTTATTGGCGATGTAACAATGACTGCGTGGTTTTACTACTTGCGCATGAGAAAGGACACGAAAGCTGAGACAAGTTGTCTCTTAGAAACTCGTAAATGTGGAAACGTAAATCCACCTGTTCCGTTAACAGGAAGGGTATACTGAGGGACATCTTGAAAGAATCAATGAACTGGACCTCACGAGTAGTTGATCCTACATGACACACGATAAGAATTTTGACGATCTCCTTCATTCAGACAATTCAGTAAAATAAACTTCCTGTATACCGGAAGCATTTCGAAGGAATGATCAAACTGTGGTCTCGATAAATTGACTCAACATGATGCAGAGTAAGACAACCGACAGTCTACTTCATTCACACAGTTGAATGAAAAGACATCTAAAACAGACTGGTGAGAAATCAAATGAAGCGGATTTTGAACTGAAGTGATATTCACATGTTGACGGACGCGTTTTGGACATCTCTATTGACTCGCCCGTTGATGTTTTCCATCCAACAGTAAGACAGAGAATACCAGCTCCGAAATTCAGATTATGATTCTATTTGTCAAGAAAGAACTCCATTAGAATTCATCGTATTCATCCTCAACGATGGATGATGAGGTCATAATATTTTCAACTGATACAGACTAAGTCATTCTAGTTTTCAGGCAGTGCAGTCAAATCATAAAATGAATAATCACACAATCGACTTGTCATTCTGGAACTGGAATCATCTTCAAGGTGTGAGCCGAATTCTCTCTACGATTTTGACAATACGCAGACATCTGCTGATGTATGATCTGAAAGCCCACAGTGAATGTGTAGAGAATTCTTTATTGATTCAGGTGTCTATATTTCATCATATGAAAACAATCCTATCACATTGGCTAGATTATTATAATTAATTTACTACGGTGAAATATGAATTGATGTACAGTTGAGATGATCGCCTGTATTCACTCATCTCTGTCAATAATCTTTCTCTTTCTCTACTTTGTAGTTATTGTTCACCTATGTCAATAATGACGACGACATCACTTGGTGGATTGATTGCATTGCCGAAGAATTTACCACAGCGTTCATCATCTGGCTTTGTACGATCAACTTGTTCGGCCTACTCGAAAGTAATTGAGCATTGTTTTTCAAAGAAACAGCATACACGGATAATTTGTAAAATGCTTCTTCTAGTTTATCTTTATTGATAGACAGTTGAATAGGACGATGTCACTCTGTAGTCATCTTCAGTTTTATTCTCATTTTTGTGATTTCTTGTTCCCATTGATGACGATATGTTAATCATTGTTTCTCTTTCTCATATGAAGTGTGCCATTACTTGCACAGACATTCACACTGATATTCGTTTTCTGTAATACGAACACAAACCGTCTTTTTTCAAAATAACTAATTTCATTAACTACTGAACTAAAATATTCATTTTTGATATGCGTTTATCGATTAAAGTACACTGGATATGATCAAAGTCAGAATGAAAATCATCACATGAGTACTCCTTCTTATGTGTGCAACAAACAAGTTATATATTACTGAAATTTTTCTTTAGCTCTTAGCTGAGAATTTTCGTGCGTTCGAGAATATTCACAACTATTTTTGCATATATACTTCGATTCTTTGATTCATTATTGGCGCAATTTTGCATATTGAGGAATCAAAGTCCATTCTGATTCTCAAATTGATTCCACTCCACATGAAATAACTTTTGTCGCAATTATCGTATTGTGTATAGGCTTTTCATGTGATTCTTTGTATGTATGTAACACAGGCAATAATAATAATAATCTGCTTTATTCCGAAAACGGTAGTTACAATACAGAATGGAATTCTTAGTATTTCTCAAAATATTGTATCCGATTGACTCAAAATACAAAGAGAATTTAAAATTAAAACAAAATTAACTAGAGGAATTTTTCAGATTTACGTCAAAAATATTCGATGTACGAAATGAGAATACTAAATATAATAATAATAAAAATAACAGTGAATTTGCTTGAAACAGCATTGCCGATTCAGTTTGGAGATTTTCGCATGTTATCGAGTATTGAATCTAATGTTCTGTTGATACAGTGTGGTGAGGGGAAATACAAAATTAACAGTTATAACACAGCTTAAATGATGTTCACATTTATGAAAAAATAAACAAATAAAAAACACAAAATTGAGAGGATTATAAATATAAGAACAACAATAACAGTAAAGGTTGATGTTGTAAGGATGGAATAAATGGTTTATTTAATAGTCCAAAGAAGGTTAGTTAGTTCATGTCTAACACTATTTTCATCACATAAAGTAAGTGCCAAATATGGAATAGTGGAATATTTATACTTAGACGTACGTGCACAAATATTATGAAAATACTTGTTGTTTTACCTGAGGAGACACAAGGTTGGAGCTGCTCACAGTCTGACAAAATTCCTTTAGCAAATTTGTTGCATGACATCAAGTGCCTATCACTGACAATTTCAACGATATTGCCTTACGGGATACCACCCGCCCTACTGATAGTCTTCAGAATTCTACGAAGTATGACACAGTCTAGTTTAAGCAATCCAAGCAGGAATAAGAGTGAGCAGTAAAGAAGAATAGGTAAGATGCACGAATTGACAAACTTTAACAGGAAAGGTTAGGTTATGCCTGAGTGCCTTAACTTCTCAATGTTAAGAGTCAGACGAAATATTCTTTTAGAAATCGGTAAGACATGGGAAGACCAGGATTGGTTAGAAGAAAGAATTATTCCAAGATACTTTACTTCAGACTTGATTTCTATATCACTGTCATCAATTTCGCAACGGTCTTAGAAAATTAAAGCTTCATTGAACTTTCTTTTGCATCGGAAACTGAAATTAACAGTCTGACATTTGGAAGGATTTAGTTTAAGTCCGACCATTACACAAAGACCATTTGCTTACTCGTGAAAGAAAACTGTTCATCTTAGTACAGTCTGGCTGGGAGTCAACAGACATGGAAATAGTTAGATCGTCGCGATACTTAACAAAGTTCACTCCGTCATCAAAGTCAGGCAAGTCATGCAATGAGAAAGAAAACAAAAAAGGAGAAAGTACAACGTGTTGAAAGACACATGCGTCAGTAAGCGATGAAGTGGACGACTTTCCTTGACATACAGTGTACTGCTTCCTTCCTGAGAAATAAGCATGCAGCCATTTGACAATCCAACAGTCAGTTTCAGTTTCAGCAAGCTTCTTTAACAAAATGTCCCTAGGTACTAACTAATTCGAAAGTAGATGTGTAATCTAGGATGGTGCAGCGAACAAATTCAGTCCCCTTGTCTAAACTGGAGACAATGTTGTGAAGCAAGACTGCAGCTGCATCTAGAGTACTTCCACAGTGTTTATAGGTGGATGGTTTGATGTCATCAAAGGCTTTAAGTGAGGTTCGGAGATTGAGTAGGAGTAACTTTTCCATAGATTTAAGCAAAGGAGAGGTAATAGTAATCCGCATAAATTTAAAACATGTTCCAGTAGATGACTCTTGTATGGGTACAATTTCGATGTCGTTACAAACGGCTGGCACGACATTTCTGGAAAAGGATTCATTTTTGAGAGGATGACGCAGGATATCTGCACACTTTCTAAGAATAGCACTAGGTAAACCATCTGCATCTAAGCTACAAGAAGTGTTCAGCGACTGGAGACATTTGAGAACGTCATTTGTATTGAAACCAGGGAAGCAGGTTTCATCAGCACTTGTAACACTAGAAGTTGTTGCATTTGTGGGAGAATGCATGAAAGACTTGTTTAGTGTGCACACATCAAAGGAATGTGGAATACTATTCATCTGCTTACCACCAGTAATTTCTCTGAAACATGTCCATATATAAGAGGCATTTTTACAGGATATAAACTTCTCGTTATAAATTGAATTCAATCGGTGCATTTCAGACTTTATTAGGTTGTTCATTCTTCTCACACCAATGATATCCTTAATTTGGTATAACATTTAGTTTTGCTTGCGAAGCTTTTTAAGTTGAGGAGAGGAGAAACAGTCAAATCTGATGAAGAGCGTTTCTCTAGAACAACAGGTGACGAGACAAAATTTGACATAATATGTGTTTTTGGAGATAGTGTCATCAAGAGAGTTTTCGTTAAACAAGTGCCACCTTGTGTTTTTGAGCATACTCCTAAGATTCAGAACATTCTCCCTAGAGTAACATGCATGTACAAATTTCTTGGAGAGGTGTGAAAAAGTTCTCTTTCGTAACTTTCCATAAATTTTGGGTACAATGATCGGAGTTTAACAGTGTGTGATATCCTCAGGGGACGAATTTCAGCATCTTCGAATACAACATTCTTCGCAGCAACACTATGAGTAGTGCTCTTCAGTTTTACATTGAACTTCAGAAGCCTTTCTGACACGAAATCTCATCTGATCTCTTCTGTGTGCATATATCAGTTCACCTGTTGCTGTGGAGCCAATCCGGTACATTGGTCACTCGACGCGTACTCCGTCCAAAAGGATTCATGAACACTATCCCACAGCATGACTACAAGAAGGTAATAGTGGCTGTATAAGTTGTGCGATCATCGAACATCTCGTCAACACTGGTCATTCATCTTACCAAGCGCCTCCTGCTTCAAAGCGATCTACAAAGTGAAGAACAACCTACCACAGGAAATACGCTTTCGTCTCGTTTGTATTGCTGAAGCCTTAGCCATTCATTCAGTTGGAGAAGCCACAGCTATCCGAACAAAAGCAAAATCAACCTAATTCCAACAACTAACCTATGGCTAGTCAGAAAGAAATGAGCGAGGATCAGAATACTGCTGTGTAGTGAGAAAGGGATAAATTCGGTGGGTGATTTAGACGGAGAAATTATGTTACTTCGAAGCTACCACTAAGGAAGAGGCTGATAATTCCTTGGTCATCTGTCATTCATCAACTTTCTATCTGCGTTCAACTTTATACTCCTCTCTACTACAAAGAAGCATGTGTCAATATTTCACCAAACGTTTCAACACATAAATATTTATCACCACAGCTACTGATTTCTGTTGGAATTCATCTCACTCGCTGTGTATGCATATTCAATATGGTGTAGGGTAATCATCTTCTCATGGTTAAACTGCATTAACTCTGCATCTCCTTGAAATATCCCACTCTCTGTTGAACATTATTCATTAGAATCTCTGTATCCTTGCAGTGTACATTCTCGTGTAGATCACCGTAGGTGCAGATGCACTGTACCCCAACCCTACTCACTTGCAGTGATAGGGCATATAACGAAGTACAAACTACATCTCTCACACACCGAGGTCACAAGATTCTACTCACCATATTGCGTGTATTACAGTAGCGTATTTTACACACATCCTGTCCAGTGGATTTTGCTTAAACCTAACTCAGACGACTGCCTTAAGTAATGACAGGTTCAGTCAGAAATTCTCACTCAGGATTTCATGGAAGAAATGTACATCACTGAAATATGATTTAATGTTGCAATTTGAAGCAGTCTTGGTGGCTTGTAAGTAGAAGTATGGTGAGAGATTTGGAGACGGTGGGAGAACACAAGCTTAGCAGTCTTTCTTTACGGCATGTTTATACTCTGCCAGGTAATCAAAAGGTTAGATAAGCGATAATGAATGATACAAGTAATGAGGAAGAGAAAATCGATGAGGAAGTCATTCGTGAGTGGTGATTGTATTTATTTATCATATATGTCTTAGTAAGCGATTACTTTTTATTAGCCATTACGACTTATTCTACAAAGACGTGCATGAACTGTGCATCTGGCAATCAGTGGAATGTTCATCAGTTGTTCAAATAATTTGAGTGACGAATATCAGTTACTTACAAAACGAGTGATTCAGTGAAAAACAAGAGCGTACATGTTGAGACCCAAAAGATGGTGAACTATGCTGGCGAAGGTTGAAGAGAGAGGAAACTCCGGTGGAGGACCGTAGCGATTCTGACGTGCAAATCGATCGTATAACGTGAGTATAGGGGCGAAAGACTAATCGAACCATCTAGTAGCTGGTTCGTTCCGAAGTTTCCCTCAGGATAGCTGGCATTCTGAGATATAAACAGTTTTATCCGGTAAAGCAAATGATTAGAGGCATTGGGGAGAGCACATCCTCAACCTATTCTCACACTTTAAATGGGTGAGAAGCTTAACTCGCTTAAATGGAGTTTTGCATTGAATGTGAGTGCCAATTGGGCCATTTCTGGTAAGCGGAACTGGCGCTGTGCGGTTAAGATGTCTAACGCTACGCTCATGGGATACCACAAAGCTGTTGGTTGGTCCAGACAGCAGGACGGTGGCCATGGAGGTCGGAAACCGCTAAGGAGTGCGTAACAACTCACCTGCCGAATCAACCAGCCCTGAAAATGGATGGTGCTCGAGCGTTGGACCTATACCATACCGTTGCTGCAAGCTGGGCCTAAGCAGGGTGAGGGCAAACTGACTTGGTCCAGGCATGGAGTGGCGGCGACGAGTAGGAGGGTCGCTGTGGCTAGCGGGAAGCCTCAGGGGTAAGCCTAGGTGAAGCAACCACAGGCTCAGATCTTGGTGGTAGTAGCAAATATTCAAGTGAGAACCTTGAAGGCCGAAGTGGAGAAGGGTTCCATGGGAACAGCAGTTGGCCATGGGTCAGGCGGTCCTAAGTGATCCGGTAAATTGGAAAAGAGACGGGAACAGAGACGGGGTGCCTGAAATTGTCCGCTTGCGGGCTTTGTTAGTATCGCTGCTAGAGTACTGTTGCAACGCAGCTTCCTGTAGCGAAAGGGAATCGGGTTAATATTATCGACCCTGTCCACGGAGAATGGTGCATGTTGGATCTTTGATTCAGTGTGTGCCCAGCGCGGTAACGCAACCGAACTCAGAGACGTCGGCGGGAGTTCTAAGAAGAGTTCTCTTTTCTTTGTTAGAAGTGTATCCACCCCCTGGAATCGGCTTGTCCGGAGATAGGGGGCTAGCCTCCGTAAAGCACCACCCTTCTTGTGGTGTCCGGAACGCTCCTGTCGGCCTTTGAAAATCCGAGTCAGACAGTATAATTTTCGTGGCAGGCCGTACCCATATCCGCAGCAGGTCTCCAAGTTGAACAGCCTCTGTCAATTGAATAATGCAGGTAAGGGAATTCGGCAAATTGGATCCGTAACTTCGGGAGAAGGATTGGCTCTGGGGGCAGAGTCAGACAGGCCGAGATCAGATACGTGTCGGTCCGGCTGGAGGCTGGTTTCTTTGCTGCTTTGATGCACACTGCTGTGGAGTTACTGGACTCTGACCGCGATCGATCGTGGGCGGTTTCAGCTGTTAGTGTTGTATGGCTAACAACGCGCGTGGACTTGCTCTGCGTTGCGTCAAGCAGCTGTGCTTCCATTGTTTGGCGCGCGACGGCTAACTCAGAACTGGTACGGACCAGGGGAATCCGACTGTCTAATTAAAACAAAGCATTGAGATGTCCGCTGACCGGTTATGACGCCATGTGATTTCTGCCCAGTGCTCTGAATATCAAAGTGAAGAAATCCAACGAAGCGCGGGTAAACGGCGGGAGCGCTACATTCCGCTCTTAAATTACCAACTCTTGTTCTGTGGATTTTTACATACAGAAACACATAAAAACTGTTCCATTTTCATATTTTACGCATATCAAAACCCTATACACAGACTTTACTGCTGGATTTATCATATTCACTGACTTACCAATTACCCTGCGCGCGCGCTCCTTGAATACAACGTGCTTTTTCCTCTCTAACCGGAAAATACCTATTTTGTGAATTATCCGCTTGGGAAACCTGATCTCCCTAGCCGGTGAATTAAATTCAACCATTACTTACGTATTGAATCTCTGTGTGGTAAGTCCAGCTGTCTCGAACTACAGCCAAAGCTTCAGGTGCTATTTTTGTAGCAGCATCTTCCTCACTCGTTCAGATAAACAAGACTTGTTGGTCTACCACGTGATCGCTGTGAAGCCGATCATCCAGAAAGTACTAGGTAAAGTCGAAAACCTTTTCTTTTCCTTGTCTTGTACTTTTTCAGTCTTATTCTTGTTCTTGTGGGTAGATACTGTTGTACTCTTATTCTTATACAGCATAAGTTTTAGCGATAGTTAATATGGCTGTAGAAAGTAACCTTAGAAATGGCACCAAAACACCTTACTCTGTAGTCACAAGGGCTTCAGCCAGAGAAGGCAAAAACTCAGGGACACCAACCCCAAGTCGCATACCCATCCTAAAGACTCGTGTAGGACTCGTCTGTCCTGATACTATGCCTGCATTGCCACAGTCTAGTACTGAAACGGCACAGGCAATACTAGGGGGACAGGATACTAAACCTGCATCAACTGAAAGCCAATGTGTGAAGTACAACAAACCTAAAAGGAAACGCTCAAGACGTCATAAGACCTCGAAGGCGTCACCAAGTAAGGTAGACGAATGCCAGGCGTGCAATATCATTGTTTCTAAAGCTGACTCAGCGTTCGAATGCAATTTTTGCAAACGGTGGGTGCACTGCCGTTGCGACAAAGAGGTACCGAAATCATACTACGAGTTTATGAGAAATAACCCATGCCCGTGGTTTTGGTACATCTGTCCACTCTGTCGCCCTGGCATAGTCACACAGAGCGTGTCTGCGGATGGCAGAAACAACACGTCGCCCTTGTGTCCCAACACGGCCTTATGTAGCTCCCCACCTGCAAACATCACATTGCCAAAACTTGGCACAGACAGTAAGAAGGACCCTCCAGTCCTACTGACTGAAAATGCCAATTTTCACAAGGTGAAGATTCAAAAGGTTGGACCCAAAAAATCAAGGAAAGATAGAATTAGAGAAGCGCCACTTGCATCCACAAGCAAGCTCGGCAACACAATAAAGGCTGGCCAGAACCCGACGAAGCCTAAAGTTGCTGATGCTGCAAAGGAATACGAGAAGCCAAAGGCCAAACCTAAGTCTGAGGTTAATCGGTCTAATTCGCTCATCTTCTTTAACGTACCTGTGAGCAAGGACAGCTTGCTTGAACAGCGGGCCCTGTTTGGTCAGGAACAGTGGTCCAACCTGTGCAATGAAGTAGGTCTGAATATTAGTTCAGTGAAATTGTGCAGGCTGTACAGGGGTATCCACACACCTCAAGGTAAGCCACCCCCATTACGGGTTACACTGGACTCTGCCGAAGAGGCCGATTAGGTACTATTGATGGCTCAGGTACTAGCCATCGACAGAAGCTCTAACATAAGGGTGAGACAAGACAGACCATGGGCTGTTTGACAAATGAAGAGGGAGTCACCGGAACTTTTGCCTTCTACCTCTATGGTGGTACACGGTGTTCCGGAGCTGGAAACGGGTACTGCCTGTGAGAAACACATGCATGATGTACAGCAGTGGAGATGGCTGTCGTCTCAGATGGCCCTTGGCGCTTCTGGAGCCATCTCCGTTTACCGACTACCTCACTTGCTCATCTCACACTGATTAGCTCCCCAAAGCTGCTAAGTGTCACATTCAACTCCCCAGAGCAGTCGGCCATAGCACTTCAACGGTGGTATGAGATCGAGGGGAAATTGGGAGGACACATCCGATGCTGCGAAAGCAGACCTCGAACCCTAAGGAGGCAGCAAACGGAGGCCTTAATACGTCCTCAAGCTTCAGTGACACTAGAGCGATGCAGTTCTGAGAATAACAGTCTGTGCCACCCAAGTGTCCTGCCTAAATCCAAGGGAAAAAACCACAACGGGCCGGTTCCATCGGAACTAGTCCCAACATTAAGTCCCCTACCAGCAGACAGCTTCACGTCAACTACCCTGCAACACGCTGAGGTTGTAAGACTCACTGTCAGCTGCCTATATAGCAATGTGAGGGGGCTGAGAAGAAAAACAGATGAACTCCGAAATCTCCAAGCACACCTACAACTGAAAATGATCATTCTCACCGAAACATGGCTAACCCCCACTATCGCCGATAATGAAATCAGTGTAGGTGATATGGTTTTAGTCAGGAGAGACAGGGATAATAAGGAAGGAGGGGGAGTTGCCATATACTTTGATAGACAACTTAAATGTGTGCGCGCAACGGACCCACCACTTATTGAACTCCCAGACTCCATATGGTGTCATTTCACCGTAGGCCACACCAAGCATTTACTTGGTGGCATCTACCGATCTCCCACATGTGGGGCAGAGCACAATCAGCTACTGCTCACCACTATCACAGGGATACGAGACTTGGGCTATGACCAAATCACCATTGCTGGAGATTTCAATGCCCCATCACTGAACCTTGGCTCGGGGTATGCTAAGGGAAAATTCGGCCGAAATCTACTGCAAGCTATTCGGAACACGGGACTGACTGAGAACGTTGGAGACGACACTAGGTGGGGCCCTAGTGGAAAGTCATCAAAACTAGACTACATTCTGACTAGTGACCAACTTCTTGTCGAAAAGGTCCAGATCATGACTCCTCTAGGAAGTAGTGACCATGCAGTCATAGGTTTCGACCTCGTTCTCCGTGAGCATTTGCAGTGGGACGCTACGCAACCATGTCTGTGTTACAGCAAGACTGACTATGCTGAAATGCGGAGGCTCTTGTCCGACGCAGACTGGCCCTTATCATGGGATGAGCTGTCTGTGGATGAACACTGGGAAGCGGTAAAAAAGATTATTCATACAGTAATCTCGAATACCGTCCCTTTAGTCACAACACAGTCCAAAAGAAAGTCATCATGGTTAAAGAGAGGTACGCAGCGTATTCTGCAAGCAAAGCGGAAGGCTTGGTTTACGTGGCGCGTATCTAAAAGCCAGATCGACCATGATGCATACCTGGAACTCAGGAACCGGTGCAATGCAAGAGACAGGAGGTCATTCCAGGCTAACTTTGCTAAAAAACTCCTGGCAAACCCCAAGAATTTGTACCGATTCATGTCGGAAAGGAAACCAACCAACCAGGGGGCGTGCGCCTTAGTAGGCCAAAACGGTCAATATCTCACTAGTCTGGAGATGGCTGAAACATTTAGTTTAGCCTTCGCCAAACAGCTAAACAGCAATGTGGGTATTACCGTTACGGACCAAAATGGTGGCATGACTATTTCACAGGAGGAAGACCAAATAGCCACCCCCCCAAATAAACCCTGCAATAGTACTGAGAAAGCTGCAGCGACTCATACCTGGAAAGTCCCCAGGTTGTGATGACATCAGGCCATCTGTTCTGAAACAGTGCGCCGAAGCTCTCTGTAGGCCTTTTGCGACTTGTTCCAACACTCCATGGAATCAGGGAAACTGCCAAAGGAATGGAAAAGAAGCATCCTTTCTCCGATCTTCAAGGGTGGGAATAGGCAAAATCCCACAAGTTATAGACCAGTAGCTCTACTCCCAGTGGTATCGAAAGTACTGGAAAGTATTATTGATGATCACATCAGGGAATATCTGCATAGGTCTAAAATACTCCATGAAGCCCAACACGGTTTCAGGAAAGGGCGATCCTGCGTCACCAACTTATTATCAGCTTGGGAGGACTGGACATTATGCTGGGATATGAATGTTCCAGTTCATCTGATCTTTCTAGACTTTGAGAAGGCATTTGACACTGTTCACCATGACCTTCTCCTACACAAAATAAGCCAAGTAGGCTTAGGTAAACCACTTCTGTCATGGTTGAAGGACTACCTAACTGAAAGGCAATTTTGCACCAAGGTCAATCGAGTTCGATCATCATGGCACAGCTCGTCATCAGGAGTGTCGCAGGGTTTTATCCTGGGACCACTGATGTTCTTGATTTTTATCAATGATTTACCATGCCGTCTAAGCTACCCGACTCTTCTATACGCTGATGACGTGAAGATATGGAGGGCGATAAAGTGTCCGGAGGACTCAGATAGACTGCAGGCAGATCTAAGGCTTCTGGAAGACTGGGCGGTGGCATGACTTTCAACCTGAAAAAGTGCAAAGTAGTGAAGTTGCGCACCTGTAGACTGCAGAATGCAAGTTACACCCTGTGCAATGAAAGCTTGTCCTGCTCAACGTCGGAACGTGACTTAGGTCTAGTTCTAACGGAGAAAATGGACATAAGCGTAAATTACACGGGGGATGTAGCGAGGGCATATGCGGTCATACACTTTACACATAGACAATTAGATGCACTCACTCCTGAGCTCTTTCTAAGGTTGTATAAAACATACGTCAGACCGCATCTTGAAGTGCATAATATCATTGCACCCCCACTGCTTAAAAGAGACGCCTACCTTTTGGAAAGAGTCCAACGACGGGCAACAAAAGGAGTGGTTGGTCTCCGAAATAAATCATATGATGAAAGGCTGAAGAAATTAGGCCTATTCACACTTAGTTACCGTCGTCTTAGGGGGGATTTAATTACTGCCTACAAAATAACAAATGATCAGAATCACCCAAACAAAGGTGTTCTGCCATTGAGTAGGTATAGGCTCCCTCGTGGAAATCCTAGAAGGATAGCTCATCAGAGGGCAAGGACCCGGGTGCGCTCCCACTTCTTTTCCCTGCAGGTTTGCCGTCCCTGGAATTCCTTACCGGCAGATGTAGCTATGGCACCATCTGTGGACGCCTTTAAGCGAAGGCTGGACAACCACGCAGCGACACAAGGACTTCATCCAAATGGCCTATCCCCTTAAAATCGCATACACCATTCAAAGGTAGACAATTAAACTGGTCGTTTTACTTCTTCACATTCTCTTCAGTCTTACTCTCCTGACACCTTTAACTACACCTATTATTATTATTATTATTACTGGTATATATATATATATATATACCGGTTGACTGACTGTTGTTACGTTTTCTTATTCTTTTTATGTCTGTTAGTCTGAATACCTTTACTAATTATATCTATTATTATTATTATCTCCTTTCTATTGACGACTATACCGAAGGACCAACTGGTGAAAGGATCAACTCCATTCACAGTAGTAACAGTCTTAACACACTTCATACTACAAACCACATATAATTAATCCCTGCACTACTCCTTTTGGAGTCAACCAAAGCTACGGCAGTCGAGTGGCGGGACGAGCCACGCAGACGTTTACCGAAGATCAGGAACCTCTACCTCACAATCAAGATGCGAGCACAAAGAAATCAAATTGGTTTATACTAGCTCGCAAAAACGATATTGGATATTGGATGCAGGTTGTGGACCTATAATTTATCGGATATTACAGGTGCAATTTGGTGAGTCCCTGCATTTTTCCGGCGTGTTGCGTTATATTTCACCTAGTTAATATTATTCCAGTGGTATTCTCACTTAACTATTGTTTTTCACAAATTCTATAACTCACCCCAATTGGCGTCTTTGTGTTTTGCTATAATCTCTAATTTAGGGACTATTTCGTAACAATAGTTCTTGTATTTGTTTTTAATAACTTACTTTCATCAAATTAGCGTAGTCTATATAAAAAACCGGGTCTTTTTATGCTGATTTATCACTATTCTAAAGTTACCCCTAACCCCCTCTAGACCCTGTCCTCTGAAATTTACATTTTCATCTGTTACGTCTGAACTATTAAATCTCTCATTACCATTTTTTACTCAGTGTTACTACCCACTGAAAGCGTTCTTTTGACATACATTTCCCCAAGCAATTCCTTAATTTGTCGATTTTCTCCTGTTAATTCCTAGTAACCTACCGAAAACATAACATTTTACAGTTTTTTCTAATTTACTCGTTCCTGTTCCATTTCTACTGCTTGCAACTGTTACCATTAGTTGCAGCTTGATAAGTTGAATCTTTTGATACCTAATTTATCTATATTATATGTATATTTCCTTATTCCACTAAATTGTTTCCACTAATTTTCGTCATTTTCGTCAAAAAGTACCTTGGACTCATCTACCGATTTTTCAATATACTAATTTTTACACCTCCACTTCATATTAATCATCTCCCCTGACCTATCTAGTGAGACGGGAGCTACCTTTTATCCAATTAGTTCCTATCCCTGCGTCCCCAGGTAACCTTTTGTCACACTTGTTCCGAATTGACCCCCCCGGTTTTTCGAATTTTCGCACTTTTTTCCTTCCTCTCTCAATATTACCGCTCAGAATCGTCTCAAAATAATTTCTATCATCATTCTCCAACTTAGGAAACAAAATGCCTCAAGCTCCAATCGTTTCTTTGAAAGCTGTGAAACTTTATTCTCTTACGTGACACCTCTCACATAGATTTTTCTGTTGCTCTTAAAAGTAAGCACAACTGTTAATTCACCTTTGATTCGTACTTTTTAACATCATCCCATCATTTTCATCAAAAATTTCTGAACTTTCCGCACTTTCCCGATCTTTTAACAAGGTGTACATTTTTACCGTAAATTACACAATTTCCGTAATTTTTGGCCTACCCCTGAATTTGTGACCCCATAACTTATTCCCCTCTTGACCTCTGAACCGTGACTCAGCCCTTTTATACTCTGTTTAGTACAATACTTACAATACCTGGAAAACCTGGGTCAGCGCCTTGTAACCTGCTTGATTGAGAGACCCTCCAATTTGCGATTTTCGCTACTTTTCACCTGTTATTTTGTGCTTTCTCTCGACTTTGTCATTATATAACTCTGCTCTTATACAGCCTTTGTGCAGTCTTTTAGCCTCTCTCAAACCTGCTCAATCGACTCTTTAAAAGCACTGAAAATCCGAAACGTACACTGGTAACCTATTCGACTGAACAATCGTCCTTTCCACAATTTTCGCGAATTTTTCACCCAAATTTCTTGCAAGTTTCCAACTTTGGGTTGCATTTTCTGCTCGTTCTTCCAGACTCATCCATAGTTCCCCCATTCCTCTCATAGTGCTCACAGTGCTGGAGATTTCAATGCCCCATCACTGAACCTTGGCTCGGGGTATGCTAAGGGAAAATTCGGCCGAAATCTACTGCAAGCTATTCGGAACACGGGACTGACTGAGAACGTTGGAGACGACACTAGGTGGGGCCCTAGTGGAAAGTCATCAAAACTAGACTACATTCTGACTAGTGACCAACTTCTTGTCGAAAAGGTCCAGATCATGACTCCTCTAGGAAGTAGTGACCATGCAGTCATAGGTTTCGACCTTGTTCTCCGTGAGCATTTGAAGTGGGACACTACGCAACCATGTCTGTGTTACAGCAAGGCTGATTATGCTGAAATGCGGAGGCTCTTGTCCGACTCAGACTGGCCCTTAGCATGGGATGAGCTGTCTGTGGATGAACACTGGGAAGCGGTAAAAAAGATTATTCATACAGTAATCTCGAATACCGTCCCTTTAGTCACAACACAGCCCAAAAGAAAGTCATCATGGTTAAAGAGAGGTACGCAGCGTATTACTACAAAAGACTCAGAAATTAGGTTTCCCTTAAGAGTTATCAAGGATAAAAATAGCTAATATTAGAGCAACTAAGTTATATTCTATTTAGCAGTGATATGAGTAGTGGAACAATTAGTGGCAAAGTTATGTAAATTGGTCCTGAGTAAGGCAACTGGTTAGCAGAACTTGTTATGCTAAATTTTCACGACCGATTTTATATGGTGTGCGTTACACATTGCAAAGTGACTCATCAATTACGTAATGGAGAAATACTACATAATTTCAACAATATAAATTTTTTTAGAAAATTACATGAAAATGGGTAACTGTTGACTGAAGATAGTCATTTCAACTCAAAAATAGTACTACTAATATTAATAATATATTTGTAGCAGACGCCTAGGAAATTGTGTTTAAGAAGTATGAAGTATAGAAGTAGCTAGTATTACAGCAACTAAGTTGAAGTCTATTTAGCAGAGTAAAAAGTGTAGTGGAACAATTAGTGATAAAATTATGTATACATAATTTTATGATGATCCTGAAGAAAACAGCCGGTTAACAGAGCTAGTTATGCTAAATTTTTCATGACCGATTTTCATACGGTGCGCATTAGATATTGCAAAGTAACCCTTCAACTTACATAATGTTAAAAATACTGCGAAATATTATGAAGATTATACGTTTTA
This sequence comes from Trichobilharzia szidati, assembly GCA_944472155.2. NCBI lineage: Eukaryota > Metazoa > Platyhelminthes > Trematoda > Strigeidida > Schistosomatidae > Trichobilharzia > Trichobilharzia szidati. Next base: position 20,527,755 of record OX235274.1, on the reverse strand, counting down.
GGAAGGTGTATGAGAAAAGGTGGTTATTGGCTGAGTAAAGTCATTCAGACACAAAAAATAGCATTGTATTATTAACTGTATATACATATGTAAAATATTAAAAGGTGTGGTTGCTAATATAGTTGTTTCTAGAAGTACTTATATTAACATAACTTATTGAAGTCTATACAGAAAGGAAAATCAGTAAATTAGTTAAACGTTCGCTGCGTAAGTAGTAGAGTCGAGTTATAAGTAACTGACTGAGATGAAGACTGGACCGGCTTTTACTTACCATTTTACCAACATTTGTGGTCTTTTAGACAAGCTAGGGTGGACATGTTAATGTGTCTCTCTAGGCTCCGTTTGAACCCATTGGGGGTTTTCACAACATCTAATTTCAGATGGTAGTTGGTTCCAAAGAGTGCAATATTTAATGGTGAAAAAGTTTGCCCTAATGGATTTTTTGTAGGTAGCCACCTTGACAAGGTAGTTGTGGTTTCGCAGCTGATATGATTTAATATTTTCCCACGTTATGGATGAGTTACTATAACAGTGTTTTCTTATGACTTTGAAGAGTAGAAATAAGTTGCATTTCACTCTCCTTAACCACAGAGGTTCTAAATTCAGACGCATACACCTGTCAACATATTCCACTGGTTGGTCAAACCCTATTATGCGTTTCGTTAGGAATCTCTGAACACTTTCGATTTTTTTTCGGTCTGCAGACCTTAGGTTACTATACAGGAGAGCACAATATTCAAGTTTGGGGCGGATACATGTTCTATATATAGCTAATCTTGCTTCTTGGGTGTAGAAGTTACGCAGCACAAAGCCAATAAGTCGTCTACAGTCGGATGCAACCTTATTTGCATGATCAGAAAAGGTTAGATCTGAGTATGTTATCCCGAGATCTGTGACAGTGTTCAGTTTCGAGAGGAGCTATTTCTTTTATTTTTGTAAAAGTCACGGTGAGGGGTCTATGAACGATCCGTGACACAACTCTGCTCCGCAGTTGTTGTCCCTCTTCGACACGAGACTGTATACTTTACACTCTCCTGTTAAGATCAGCTATGCTTCCTCCGTACCCGTCTACCTCCGTGGCCTCTGCTACGGATCATGCTGATACTCCTCGTCTGGATTCCTCCTTTTCCTCTTCTCCTCCTTCTACACCTGTAAATCATGTATCACCCTCTTCGTCTGCTCCCCTCCAATCCAATTCCCCCGTCGTAGCTGGCTCTTCCACCTCCTCAACAGCCTCAACGCGATCTACTGGCTCAAGCAGCTCCAGTTCTATATTAATATCTCGCTATAACTGTCCCCACTGTCAACGTGACTTCTCCACTTCAATGGGTCTTACACAACATCTTCGCCACGCTCATCCTATCGAATACAATGAGATCCTGTTAGGTAGAATCACGTGTGTTAATAGACCTCCGCGAAACTGGACAGCGCAAGAGGAACTATCTCTTATAACTATCGCCAACGTCAATGCCAATCGCTTCGCCCTCAAGTCCCAGTTATATATATTCCTGCACAGTCTGCTCCCACATCGCTCCATTGAAGCCATCAAGAGCCGTCTCAAAATTCTACGTTGGTACGTCTCTTCCTCCTCGTCATCTCCCGCATACAGTTCCATCCCATCCTCCACCTCTTCATCGTCAGAATCTCACCCTCTTTGGCCACCTCCTCTTCTCAATCTTCTCGTCCACCTGCCCGCAATTGGTCTCCAGACGATGAACAACTTCTTCTCACCTCTGCCCGTCATCTCGACGTTCCGTCCCTGACCAACACTCGACTACACCGTATCCTGGCCGATCTATTTATGGATCGGACTACTGAAGCCATTCGGCGGCGGCTAACTAGACTTGGTTGGCACCGATCATTTTTACCTGCATCACCGGTCATCCAGCTCAACTGTCTTCCTTTGATCTGCTCCAATCTGCTTTGTGATGGTGAACCTTATGATAATGATGCTATTAATGCCTCTTGTTCCAATGATCCCCTCTCTCCTGATGATGTATCAGGAAATATTCAGTCCTCTGACTCTACAACAACTTCATCTTCCTCACCACCCCGCCTGAGTCAACAACAAATTCATGCCACGATCCAATTGCATCCCAATTCATCAGATTCAGAAGCCTACGACGATTCTGACTCCTCTTCGTCATCGATGTCATCGCAACGTAATGTCTTCGTCCCCTTTAATCAGATACCCATTCATTCCTCACGTCGATTACAGCAAGCAACGCCGACAATCATTATCTCTTCTGACTCGGAAGAAGCGACGGAGTCAGACGACGCCGATAACTTATGCTTTGGCTCGATAAAATTCCTCTACACGAAGCAAAACAACGTCAATATGATCGAGCCACCTGAGCACTCCACTGCCTCTATCTCTACGATCCAACATCATCTCAATGTCTGTATTCGGACATTGACTGCAACCATCCAGCATGACGAACGACCGCCTGACGAGAGCCAAATCAATCTTGTTGATCTTGACGACATGCAATTCGATGACTCAGCTTCTCAACCAACAACAGTCCTCGCACTGCCGCCTATCCACAACGTCTACTTTGATGCCATCTGTTTGCTCGACTTTGACCACATACAAGTCAACCTACTAGCTGCAATCTTTCAACAACTTACCAAAAGGAATGATCGATTAAAGACCGATATGATTTTACAAGCGGCTAAAAGTTTCTCTATCAAAGAAACGTCATCAGATGACTTTTGTCACCTACTGGACAGCCACTGTAAAGATGTCTTCCCTGTCCTTTGGAAGCCATCCAAAATGCAATACCCTAATGGTCTTCCGCCCAACCTTAACAGCAAGAAGAAACGACGTGTTATATATGCACACATCCAGACCCTCTATCATTGATCACCCAAAGATGCCGCCAACACTGTATTGGACGGTCGTCGGCGTAATCCCTTCGTCTGCAGCCCATCAGCTATTGGTGGCTTTCATGAGTTTTGGCAAGAAACCTTCACGAGATCGGAATTACCAGACATCCGCCCCATCACAGATGCAATCTCTATTAACAATGATCTCATCTCTCCAATCACTCCAGTTGAAGTAAGATGGGCGCTCAATGACATGATCAAATCAGCTACTGGTGCTGACCGCATATCCGCGAAGTATCTTCGAAAAATTGACCCCTCGTGCATTGCTGGATACCTCAATGTCCTTCTATTGATGAACCACCTTCCTGCACCACTCAACATCTCTAGAGTTACTTTCGTTCCCAAAACCACACAACCTGACTCGCCCACTGACTTCCGACCGATCTCAATTGCACCAGTTATCACCAGGTGCCTCCACAAAATCCTTACCAAGAGATGGGCTCCGTCGTTTCCAACTGAAAAATTGCAATTCGCATTCCTCCAACGTGACGGCTGTTTTGAAGCCACCAATCTTCTACATTGCATCCTTCGCGAGGCACACACCAACCACCAAGGCTGTGCTATCGCTATATTAGACGTCTCAAAAGCTTTCGACAGTGTCCTCCATGAGACAATACTCCGATCCGCTGAAAGATACGGTACCCCTCATCTTCTTCGTCGATATCTGGCCAACTATTACGAAAAGTCGACTTCCAATTTTAGCAACATTAACTGCCATCCAACACGCGGTGTAAAACAAGGCGACCCGCTGTCGCCACTGCTGTTTATCATGACTATGGACGAGGCATTGACGGCCATCGAAAACCTCAACCCAATCTACATTGGTGATCAACCCCTCTCCACTATATGGCCTACGCTGATGACATTATCATATTTGCTCCTGATGCATCATCCCTCCAAATGAAACTTGACTCACTTACAACATCGCTCAGAGCAGCGGGACTCTGCATCAATCCCACCAAGAGCAGATCCCTTCACTTAATCGTCACACTGGCACCCACCATATTTACACTTGACTGTTTACAGATCCCTGCAATTTCCGTCTCGGATGAATTCGAATATGTGGGAATCTTTTAACGCTGGGTTTAACCCATAAACCCAAAGAAGTCTAGGAATAAGATGGGTTTTCAAGATGTGGATGCGCTGTTGTGGTTTCAAAGGGGCTTGACGGAGATGGTTCAGGTAGTCATTCAGGATTTCAGCATATTTTTGGTGACACCGCCCTTTGTAATTGAAGGTGATTACAAGTGTAAATATGGTGGGTGCCAGTGTGACGATTAAGTGAAGGGATCTGCTCTTGGTGGGATTGATGCAGAGTCCCGCTGCTCTGAGCGATGTTGTAAGTGAGTCAAGTTTCATTTGGAGGGATGATGCATCAGGAGCAAATATGATAATGTCATCAGCGTAGGCCATATAGTGGAGAGGGGTTGATCACCAATGTAGATTGGGTTGAGGTTTTCGATGGCCGTCAATGCCTCGTCCATAGTCATGATAAACAGCAGTGGCGACAGCGGGTCGCCTTGTTTTACACCGCGTGTTGGATGGCAGTTAATGTTGCTAAAATTGGAAGTCGACTTTTCGTAATAGTTGGCCAGATATCGACGAAGAAGATGAGGGGTACCGTATCTTTCAGCGGATCGGAGTATTGTCTCATGGAGGACACTGTCGAAAGCTTTTGAGACGTCTAATATAGCGATAGCACAGCCTTGGTGGTTGGTGTGTGCCTCGCGAAGGATGCAATGTAGAAGATTGGTGGCTTCAAAACAGCCGTCACGTTGGAGGAATGCGAATTGCAATTTTTCAGTTGGAAACGACGGAGCCCATCTCTTGGTAAGGATTTTGTGGAGGCACCTGGTGATAACTGGTGCAATTGAGATCGGTCGGAAGTCAGTGGGCGAGTCAGGTTGTGTGGTTTTGGGAACGAAAGTAACTCTAGAGATGTTGAGTGGTGCAGGAAGGTGGTTCATCAATAGAAGGACATTGAGGTATCCAGCAATGCACGAGGGGTCAATTTTTCGAAGATCCTTCGCGGATATGCGGTCAGCACCAGTAGCTGATTTGATCATGTCATTGAGCGCCCATCTTACTTCAACTGGAGTGATTGGAGAGATGAGATCATTGTTAATAGAGATTGCATCTGTGATGGGGCGGATGTCTGGTAATTCCGATCTCGTGAAGGTTTCTTGCCAAAACTCATGAAAGCCACCAATAGCTGATGGGCTGCAGACGAAGGGATTACGCCGACGACCGTCCAATACAGTGTTGGCGGCATCTTTGGGTGATCAATGATAGAGGGTCTGGATGTGTGCATATATAACACGTCGTTTCTTCTTGCTGTTAAGGTTGGGCGGAAGACCATTAGGGTATTGCATTTTGGATGGCTTCCAAAGGACAGGGAAGACATCTTTACAGTGGCTGTCCAGTAGGTGACAAAAGTCATCTGATGACGTTTCTTTGATAGAGAAACTTTTAGCCGCTTGTAAAATCATATCGGTCTTTAATCGATCATTCCTTTTGGTAAGTTGTTGAAAGATTGCAGCTAGTAGGTTGACTTGTATGTGGTCAAAGTCGAGCAAACAGATGGCATCAAAGTAGACGTTGTGGATAGGCGGCAGTGCGAGGACTGTTGTTGGTTGAGAAGCTGAGTCATCGAATTGCATGTCGTCAAGATCAACAAGATTGATTTGGCTCTCGTCAGGCGGTCGTTCGTCATGCTGGATGGTTGCAGTCACTGTCCGAATACAGACATTGAGATGATGTTGGATCGTAGAGATAGAGGCAGTGGAGTGCTCAGGTGGCTCGATCATATTGACGTTGTTTTGCTTCGTGTAGAGGAATTTTATCGAGCCAAAGCATAAGTTATCGGCGTCGTCTGACTCCGTCGCTTCTTCCGAGTCAGAAGAGATAATGATTGTCGGCGTTGCTTGCTGTAATCGACGTGAGGAATGAATGGGTATCTGATTAAAGGGGACGAAGACATTACGTTGCGATGACATCGATGACGAAGAGGAGTCAGAATCGTCGTAGGCTTCTGAATCTGATGAATTGGGATGCAATTGGATCGTGGCATGAATTTGTTG